>JAODAG010330950.1:0-10829 GCA_027574785.1 Orphnurgus asper
AATTCTCTTTTTGGGAGTCAGACAAAGGTTTCTCAAAATAAATTTGGGGGAGGGGAGTCGAAGAAACAGAGCGGTTTAGAATTTTTGTGTTTCTCATTCTGAAATATCACGGTTCAATAAACTCTGTTTTTTTAAATCTGTGAGAGAACTACTGACCAACTACCAATGGAACCCATACTGTGAACCCTCAAAACACCCCCACAATTATACCCACTCATCGACAGAATGAAACCAGTACCCTTAGCTTTGCGTATTGAATTGCACCGTTGAGTTTCTTCTCTGGATGGACGCTGCACTGCACCGAAGCTGCACTGACGGGGCCATTCTGAAAACACGGGAACAGCGAAGAAAAAAAAGAAAGAACATATCCAAATATGTTATCCAAGCCTGAAAGTCAGGGATAATATTTGCAGTATGCTCACTGTTAACGATACTAATGCCCATATTGATCAACCTCAGACTGGTGATGTACATCTCTCTCTGTTAGATTGCAAACAACCCTCTTTACCTGGTACGGTACACCCTCCAACCAAAACTGTTGAGTATGCATATGTATAACCCTGAGACATTTCCAATGTCTAAGAGTTTTATCTTATTATTTTATCTTATTTTAACTTGTAATTACTTTTAATTGTAAAGCTTGTAGCCAGAGACAGGTGACAACCCCCTGTATGTCTCCAGCTCACAGACAGTGTCAGCATTGCTTCACCGCTACACAGGACTGAAAAATAACCACTTTATGAGATAGATGAGCGATACTAATTATAAGGAGATGGTAGAATCCCAGGCATTGGTGGGTAATGTGCTGACCACCAGGAATTTGTCTCTCATGTATTTATTTCTTTGTGGATTGTGGGTGGTTTTGAGTAGTTGATTAGTATAAAGTTTTGAATAGTTGATTAGTATTCAGTACTTCTGAACTTTATTTCAGTCTACTTCAACTTTACTGCAAACAGGGAACTACACAGTAGCTGTCATATACAGTAGTGCTAATAAAATCCATCAGGGCATGACTGAAAAGAATCAATTAATGCAATCACTTGAAATGATCCCTTACAAAACGACTATTTTGACGAAAAAGTTCCCCCATTCGTTACGTGACCTGTATCACGCTGAGCGATCCGGAAATCCTGCGTGTTTGTACACGTGGTATTCTAGCGAGAGAAAATAAATTATATTATTTCAGATGTATTAGAGAAAGCCAATGTTGTCCAATGACGGTCTTGCTTGGCGATCATGTGTTGTTTGCTTACCAGAACCTTGCAATGTACTACGTAAACTAGTTATATAGGCTATAACATTACAGGCTAAAATTTATAATTTGCATCGAACAAAAAAAACATTCGATACGGCGTAAAAAGTTGAAGCTGCAGCTGTCGTGTTTGGGTTCACGACCTTGGGTTCACGACCTTGGATTTACGCCCCCCACGTAATATTCTGCACAATTTTTGTTGCTTAAAAACATGATGACATTGGAGAATTTATGACCGTTTACAAACTGTTGTTTACGATATCTGTATCAGCCCGCCCGATATTGTGATATATTGAAATATCGGCCGGAGCCGACATTGGCGATATCGGCCCAACGCTAATTTTGAACATCAGCGAATCAAGTAACCAAGGGCAATTTAAAAACGGTTTTCCATGCATATATTTCAAACCTGACGCTTCAAAGTGACTAATGATTGCTGCAAAAGTAATGTAATTCACGACGACACTAACCAGGAAATGGACCAATCTAATCTGGCTAATTGAGTTGCACTCTGCATGCAGCGGTATGTTCAATATCCAGGATATGTACATTAATGTCATGTGAAGCAAGGAGAATACTTACGTGCAGTTCTGAGACTTCCGTCTGTGTGTCTTGGTCGAACTTCCCCCACTTGGAGTCACATTGCACTTCGGTTGACCTCATCTTCACCACTCTTTCCTGACAAGTGAAACAAAAACAAAACAGGGAATTACAAAACACTTTTCCCACTCAATCTAACACTCTTGACAGTATACAATACAAATCTATGAAATTCGTGACAGACTAAATGATCATATCAATTCTCAGTTCTCATTTTGCCAGCTGTGATGACTTGGTGCCAGCTGAACTAAACAACCTTCCCACGGTCTTCAAATGGCTGCCACCTCTGTCAGTACGGCTGGTGTAAAACGAAGTGCGGTGCGGTTAGGGGGAGGGAACTGAATTTCTATCACTTCCCCCAGTACTTGAAGTCCAGTCCGAATCTTTGACTGAGGGGCACGAATGGGATACGACCGTAGGCTTCCTTCAAATCGATCGATCCCCCCCCCCCGTCTGAGGACTGGGAGGAGGGCCGCGAGCGTCCCCATCCTTCATTACCGGTGGTAATGTGAACCCGACTGAGGTTTCAGGTTATAGAATTGGCATCCACAGGCAACTGGTTCTTCAGCGCCAGGGAGAACGCTGAGCGAAAATAGGTCCTGGTTCGTACAGTACTGTAGCCCGGCCGTTACCCTGTATAGGAGGAGTCGGGGGGGCGAGTGTTTAGCTGCAGCCGTTGGTGCGGCCACTATGGCTGCCGCATGTTTAGCTGCAGCCGTTGGTGCGGCCACTATGGCTGCCGCATGTTTAGCTGCAGCCGTTGGGTGCGGCCACAATGGCTGCCTGCTTAGCTGCAGCCGTTGGTGCGGTCACTATGGCTGCCTGCTTTTCATTATTTTTTTTTTTTTAAGTAATTTTTTATTTCTTTTCCCCCCCCCCAGGAGATTCGCCTTTAGGCCTGACATATCCCCCCCCCTCTAGGATCCACTACGGCCACTCCGGCAGATTCCGGAGTCTCGTTGAGGTGGCCATCGGAACCCGAGCCATCCGGATTGCACCCGACCTCCAATTCCTGGGAACTGACCCCAGGGATTCCACGTATTAACCCAGAGTGGCACCAGTCTAGATTTTCACTGGGACTACCTCCTTGGAAAGGCAGACAAAGTGAGGACACCCTCTCGACGAAGATTGGGATGGATTTAAATAAAAAACTCCAACGGATACAGGGTACGGCACAGAGGAATGACGCCATCTACAGTTTACTGGCGGAAGTTAAAAAACGAAGCCAGGGTGGGCTACAGGGAGCCCTGTTCTTCTGGGAGGTGTAATTAAGTCATTAGAAATGCAATTGTAGATGTACTACCAGGATAAGCATAGATCTGCACAGTGAATACACACAGTATGTTTTCACAACAAAACTAGTATACCATGCAGCCTTCCTGTACACCGTCCTGTCTAGACTGAAGTGTCTTATTTATTTCGTCGATGCAATTACAAATGCTTCTACTGTAGGTTCTAGCAGGCAACTGTAGATTTCATTCTGCATATCATATGAACATTTCTAATTAAATTTCCTTCGTACTTCCCTACTTATTTTCCTTTTCTTCACTTTATACAGTAGTAATTTTCTACTTGCATTGGGACATTTACCTAATACACAACGAAAGTAGAAGAATAAATTACTCTTGCTTTCCTATAATATTTGCGTTCATCATCAAATTCAAGAGGCCTCAAGAGGTACGGGAACATTACCTCATGGATCAATGTGCTAAGCTTGAGTAACATGAGTCGCATCGCGGAAAGCTCTTTCACCATGCTGTTGTACACTACCGCGTCGATCTTTACGTAGCTGTCCTTTTCAGCCGAGTGCAACCTAGCTCTCACCACCGAGGCTGATGACCTGTTGGTGTAAAACAGAAAGACATGTATGCATGTGACCATTTCTAAAGTGGAAAAAAATCAAACTTGATATCAAGGCTATTGAGATATATATATGCCAACGGGTTATTTGATATGTGCTTAGTTTAATCCACTATTTGTGTGAGCTACATTGTAGTGCTCAGGCAATGCACTAAATGGAACATGTATTCAAGTAACAGATCTTACCTTTAGAGAATACAAGGAAGTTGGAATCAGTCAATAATTGAAACCACAGTACAACTAATTTGAGTACTTGATTCCATAGACAAAGGCAGGCATGGGCATAATATTTAACTAACTTCACCGGGTTAAGTAAGCAAATCTGACTTAACAGAGACGAAACTAGTTTAAAGCTATAAAATATCTGTTAAAACATAAAGCTGTAGAACTAGAGCAGTGATGTCATGACTAACGAACAGCTACAATCGCCGGATCAAAGACTTGAAAAAGCCATAGCCAACCTATGTTCTCGATTTTCTCCAACATGAACGGGATTTGGTGGTGGTGGGGTGCATAAGTTGACCATTAAGGACTGAATGTATTCCCAGAGGGAGCTCACAAACTGTGGCTTCATGTGAAAACATTGGCATGACTAATTGCACTATAAAAGGTGTGACATGTATACATAGTTTATGGCCTACAGTAATAATTGTTTGTACTTTTCCTTAAATTTTTCAATCTAGATATACATACAAAATGTTTGCATTGGATTGAAATATAATCGGTGAAAACTTTTATGATCTATATCATGTTTTGTGATATGATATGGGCAGACAACTGTGTCCGGTACAGTACTGTAAATGCTAGTATTTTATTGCTTATTCCCTGAAAGATTAATACCATTCCAGAGGGAAGTACTGTATACAGAAAGAATACAGATTACAAGGAAGTGCACAGGAATTGGTACTGCACTTGTAACAACCAGAGGTTCAACCAGAAGGCAGTTATGGGTCATTCCGTGTCAAAACAGCCAATTTCCTGAAAACACAATTTGGTACACAATTTTTTTTATTTTTTATAAAAATAATGTTTGGAATGATTAGTTTCGGGAATTAATCTCTCTTCGAATGTCTTTAGGAACTTCCAATATTGTTAGCATCTTTTATATCGCAGTCTAGTTTCGGAATGACTTTGACATAGCTTCATTGCCGCAGCGCCGAGGTCTTGGGTACAAAGTAGAGACAAGTACAGTACACATAGAGAAACAAAACTATTGCTGAAGTCAGTCGGGATGTTTTATGTATGGTATACAATTACCGAACCTTGACAAATCAATACTACACGTTAGAACTTTACCTAACTCCACCGAACTAAATACAGAAACATTTTTACCTATCCATCGTTCAACCTTAATCCCATAAGCTGATCTTTCATGCTATTGTCACAATTGGGGGGGACACTATGGATCGTTCCATTTTATAGCGCATTTTAAACTCGTCCGGAACTCGTCCAAAGCGTCTCCAAACCGTCGCACTCGTCGCGGAAGAGTTCATGTGTCAATTGCGACGGAACGGTAATGTAGAGGATGACCGTTTGAATTACTGAGTATGTCTGCTGGCTCAATCTAGTACAAGGGAATTAAGTTCGTTCATTACATAAGTTGTTGCTTTAAAAACAAAATATAACATGGCCATTTTTTTTTTCATGCAATCAAAACAATGAAAACATTTGGTATTTTTTTATTTCCTGTTTTGAAACTCATATTAAGCTAGAGCTTCCTTGAAATCCATCACAACAGTATCTTACATTTATATATTTGCACCATGATTATACTGTGGCACACAGATACAGTAATGTCAGCTGTGAAAACTAACAATGCTGCTGTGTGTGTAAGGTTTCCACAACATACACAATACTGTATATTGCCATTATTGGTATTCCCACACAGCATTACTGTAAGTACACTGTACTGTACGCACCACTGACAAACCGTCCTCACAGACAGGATTACTCACGATACTGTCTCTACAATGTGGCAGATATATAATGTATTGTAGACAATGTGATGAAAAGTGCTCCGTGAATGATCACTGAAGGTTTTCGATGCAAATTTGCAATGCAGAACAGTGTTAACTTAATTAAGGATCATACAGGGAGTATAGTATTAGTACAGTAGGCAAAATACATCAATGTGATGTATGAGTCCTTTATAAGCTGACCAGTCTGGTAAATTTGGTTATAATGGGTACACTTGGGTACATGTACTGTACAGTATGGGAGGGGTACATGTATATAGTATGGGAGAGTTACACACAGTTTAGTATGGGAGAGGGGTGTATGTTTTATATATATACAGTATGGGAGGGATACAACCAGTATGGAACTTTGGAAAGGGTACAGCCAGTTTGGGAGGGGTACTATAAGTACTGTCACTACTGTGTGTGCAACAGAGAGGATGCATACATACGTACATAGTATACTGTAGTACATACAGTACGAACAACAATTCTATTTTGTTCAACTGATACATGGAGTCATGATTTCAGCTGCTGTTGATATACAGTAATCAAAATGGCCTGTTTTAGGATAAATTACAGACAATATGTGAGATTTGGTACGTCCATAAGACATCAAGCTCCAAGTTTTCAGTGAAGCCGAGAGAGTCGGCAGGTATGCAGGGGCTACACGTATGACAAGGTCGTAGGTTAATATATCTATTTCTGTGATTGAAACAAGTAATTCATTGCTACTTACTATACAGTACCCAGGAATAGGCCTACATGTTGGCTCATATTAACATTAAACACCTAAATGATAGGGCAGCTCCAGTTTAGCTTAGTATCATACAGGTTAGGAAGCCTCTTAGGGTCAAGTCGTATCCATGGCGATGATGAAACATATCTGACCACCTACAGTATTATGGAACAAGCACGTACTGTACAGTAATTAAAATATGTGTTTTTGAAACTAAAATTGTGTCCCAAATACTTTCAATTTGAATTCAGAGGCAACAGGAAAACATGGTCATGAGTACTGTATACATACAGGTTAATCATCTGATTATGCAAAGCTGGAAGAAGCCAGGACTCTTGTTCTTGGGCTACAGTAGACCTGTGTCGTAACCGATACGGTCGGCTACACTACATGCAGTTTGCATTTACAGCAGACAGCTCTATGTGCTGTAACTACAATAGAGGGTGAAGCCAGAGCAAAAAAATTCCATCCGACATGTCTTCTGATGAATGCTCCTAACATACCAGGGGGAGGGGTGGGCACAACTCAAGAATCAATCTTCCTTTTGCACAGTCAGTGGGGTGGGATGTCCAAATCCGTAAATAATGTCTACCAAAATTAAGGGGAGCATGCCTCTTGTACTCCTCCCCCCCCCCATCCCCCTGGATCTGTCAATGACGGGGGGGGTTCTTTCAATCTCTCATCACCGCAAACGAAGAGAGGGTTAATTAAGGAGGTTACACAATCAATCTTTTAAGAATTTAGCAAATTATGATAAAGTCACGAAAAGAATCTGCGGAAGCTACTTACGACATCGACGAAGGAAGTGCCGCGGAGATGCTACCATCCTGGCTGCCCTTTCGCAATCGATCGCCGTCGGGCTTGGGCGAGTTTTGGCCAGTCTTGGACTGATGAACGTTCACGGCACAGCGGCCCTCTGGGGAGGTGGGCTCCTCTGTAGCACTGAACCGTGAGTCACACATCAAATCGTCCGAACACAGGGAATCTGCCCCGGCAGACTCCAGGGAGAAGGTCCTTTGAACCGAGTCTTTACCTTGTGGCCGCCTCCCCCGCTCTAACACAACGGTACGATTTACGCTGGCATTGGCTGCTTGTTCAGCTTGGCAAACGGGCATGGTCGTAGATGTCTGTGGTACTGCAGAGGTCCTCTTGGTAAATGTGGTGTTCCTTCCCTTGTCATCGAGACTAGCAACAGGCACTCTACTGTCCGGATGCTGTTTCTTCCATATACCTCCCTCGACAGTCTGAGTAGAGAAGCTGCCTACGGTTCTCTTCGGTTTTGTCTCTGACTCTTTTGATTGTACACAGGAAATTGACACTTCCTTCTGGCCTTGTAATTTCCCCGTCTCATCAGTTTGTGATATACGTCCTAACGATGCCGAGTCATCACCCGTTGATTCAATAGGTGAACTAGTTAGCTCTTCTATGACCTCTGAACTCTTTGACATTGGGGTGGATGTACTCTGGAAACGATCGCGAGAACTGTCGACTCCTTTCCAAGGGGTAACTGAATCATGGCCGATGAAAGTTTCTTTTCCTTTGGTTGGCTCGTTGAATCCCTTTCTATCTCTACTGGGCGATACTGCATGCCTAGAGACAGATATCTGCGCTCTTTTAGTCTCTGGAGTTTTTGTGGACTGAACTTTTACAAGTCTTGCTAAATCATCGTCGTTGACTTCAGACGTTGGCGAAAAGTCCGTCTGTGTGGTGTCATCCATATTTTCCTGTATACTCTTTGCTGGCAGAACCTTACTTTCATTTTTGGTACCATCATTGAATACACTGCGATATGGTTTCATACCGGCCTTAAACGTCGAGGCAGATTCAGCCGTTGATTTACTCTGACCTTTGACCTGACTTTCTGGCTTGCCAAAATCGACATCGGCTCCAGCTGGTACTCTTACGCTCCCCTCAGATTCCTGAGAGGAGGTAGAATTGACCTCGGAACGTCTCTCGCTCGACTGAGTGACGGGTTTATCTTTTTCATCCTTGGATAAACTCAGTCTCGTCCCGTGGCCAGATATGACATCGGAAGTTGATCGGGCCCGCCCATTGGATCCTTCCAAACTGATTTGCGAAGACAGATTGCAGCTGTCAACCACACCTTTCCGATCAACTTCACTCAACGTTCTCTTTTCATCGGTCTTGGCAGCAGTTTCACTGGAGCTACTCTTGAGGCTTGCTAAGCTACCATGTTTTGTAGATTTCTTCTTGCGGAAAGAAGGGAGGCGGAACATAAACCCTTTCTTACTACTTTTCCCTTCTTTATCACCCATTCTTGAATCAGCACTTTACCCTTTGATCAATAAAAAAATCCATCTGAAAGGAAAAAAAGTAGTTCGAGAAGCATGTTGAAGGAGCCGACCGAGTTTGTCTTATGATCAAACAGACACAACACTATACAGTACACTGCAAATGATAATTTTGTACTAAAATTACCATGGTGGCTGACTTTCATGACCATTCTACCAAGAAAGTAGCATAAATAAATCACAAAGAAACAACAGAGGTTATCAGCCACCTAATCCTCATTAACAGCCATCCACTGCTAAGTATCCCATCAGTCAAACATGCAGTTACGTTCAATAACACTGTAATAATAGGTTGCATATATGCTTGCAAAATACAAGATACACTCTGATTATTACAGTAGTTGTGCCATCAGAAAAACCTACAAAATGATAGGTTATACTAGTTAAATTTTTAAAATCTACTGGGTCATGTCACTATCAGAAAGAACATTGTTTTCTCTATCATGTATGCAGAGATAGCGATGGGTAGACTGTGGGTGGGAGCCTTCGCAAAATTGCAAATCGAAGAGCATTTGTGATGACATAATTTGCTTCCCTGATCTGGTTTGACCTCTGTATAACAATATGACCTCCTGTATTGACCACATGCCAAGCAAGCAGAAACTAAAGCATTTTTTTTACCATTTACTTTTTGGATTAATCAAAACAAATCAGCAATCAATTCAGTCGCAGTAGCACTAGCGTTGAAGGACGGTCAATGCAAGTTTTGATTCCACTTTCCAGGATTTCTGCTATAAGTATAACTATAATGTATAATCTACTTTAAGTATAACGTCTTCTTACTATTTCTAATACTAGTAGTATACTATTACTACTACTACTCAGTAGTACTACTTACTATAGTACTAGTCTACTACTACAACTAAGTTGTAGTACTACAACTACTACTACTAGCTGCATAAAATTACTATCCTCTACTCTAGTGTTATACTATAATATTAACCAAATTTAAATATACTGCTTAACAACAAAGTAATATTAATAGCAACGATCCGTGGGTAGCCTATCCCTAGTATTACTAATTAGTAATAATTAACAACAGTACTAACACTGTCAGTTTAAACGCCAGTCTGTAGGGTCTAGTCCAAAATAATTCGCTCATAGTTATTCCTCGACCGTAATACTATTACTAATAATTACACTATACTAAGTTACTACTACTATACTAATAATAATACTATTACTAATAATTATACTATACTAAGTTACCACTAGTACTACTACTACTAGGCTACTACTAGTAGTAGTAGTACTAACTAGTAGTACTGACTGTACTCGTAGTAGTACAGTAGATTTGTATAGCCTATTATTATACTTAGTTATACATATAGTGTACAGCCTAGCCTAACTTACTGTGTTACCATTACGACATGTTAGCGTTACACAATGTCTCACAAGTTAATAAATACAATATGACATTGAAATGGGGGTAAACAGCCCGAAAACAATAAACATCAGATGTAAAGAGTCATGGAAAATATATGGAAATAGGCGCTTCCTATGATCACAGGAAATTCCGGATGTTACAATTTACAAAATTCACCTTTTGTTAATTTTAACGACGGCTAAGTGACTGTGGGAGCGTAACACTACGACCCAACCAAACGAAAGATTATACAACCTTTGCTTCGGGAATTGGCGCAGCATTGAGACCTAGACTGGGGAACGTAATGTAACACGTACATGAAGTCACGTGGTTCGTTGGGCAAGGAACTTCCACTATTAATTATGATATTATTATACAAATTACGTCCTGGTCATTATCAGATCAACCGAATATGTGTATTTTAAATTAAAAAAAAAATAGAAACTATTGAAGCTCAGTATAACGGATATTAAAATGGATACCAATACAATTCACTTAATTTCAGCCTGCAAGTGAACAGATTACGCCCTGGCGTACAATTCAGTTTCGTGGCTGCTTTGTCACTGTGTACCGACCGCCGCCTCCGGGGGAAGTGTTTAGAATGGAGGATTTCACTCACTGGCGGAGTCAGGAAACCAGTGGCTAAGATCACATGATGTGGTAGTATTTGTAGTGTTAAGGACGGCCCGCACTGGTTAATGGTGGGGCATGTCTTCCAACAGAGCCATGCGCTACACTTTATGTG
>JAODAG010330972.1:324-10824 GCA_027574785.1 Orphnurgus asper
TGTGCCAGGTATGGTGTGCCAGGTATGGTGTGCCAGGTATGGTGTGCCAGGTATGGTGTGCCAGGTATGGTGTGCCAGGTATGGTGTGCCATGACTGGTAAGTTAGTTACAGCACACAAGTTATAGTAATGTAGTAGGCTAACTTACAATAGTTTGAACACCAATGAGTGTCCTGAACCACAAAACTGAGAATGAAATTAAGGTTAGAGAAGCTTCTCTTCAGTGACTGCCGTGAACGCACATCTGTTCATTGCAACATATAAACGATACAGACACCAGAAGGTGAAATCTGAGCTCAACTGCAGCATGAAATCACCAAAACTTTCCCACTTTCAAATATTTTGTGTCAAAAAGCATTCAGTCCACCACAGTTAATGCCACCTAAAGATCAAACCCCCCCCAACACACCCTGGACCAGTGGCCTCTTCAGATCTTTCACATATAGATCAATGTAAAGTGTTTGACCTGAATGTGCCAGTCTCGTCCTGTGGTTACTCAATGTGTAAGCCTCTGTCAGTTTAAGCAGGGGGGTTGTCGTTTAGAAGGAGATTCCAGCTTTAATCCCGTCAATAGCTCCTAAATCCCTTCTGAATATTTGATTCCTTGATTGACAGTTCTGTTGTCTACTCCTTCTTTTCACACCGAACGTAAAAATTGACCAATAACTTCAACGATGCTTCGATGCCGAACTGAGCACCCACGGATGTGTACGTCTACGTCATGTAAGACAAATTCTTCGATTTAATTATCTCTCGTGCAAGGATAAACTTTCAATTCAAATGAATAATGTAATCAGACTAAACTGGGACCATTTCCACGCAGATTACGGAAGGTTCCCAACTTTTTTGATACAATTGCTGCAGCAACGTTGATGAACAGAAAGGCGCAAACACTATCACCTATTTATCGTGAATACCCTATTCACTATGTGTCATTATTTTAATTTTGAACAAGCAGAAGAAATGACTGGCATTACAAATTGTTTTGTAGAATGATGAAGAGTTAAGGCTAATTCACCATGTCATAACGAAAACGCATAGGCCGATGTGCTTACATTATAACGATGACTGGCCAGGAGGTTTAGTTAGCTACGAGAATGAAGTATTAAGGCTAATTATCGTGTTTAAAGTCAACGAATCTTTGTCCTGCCACCACAACCACGTAGACAGTGGCTAATCCAACGTGTACAAGCAGCGATCATAAATTGGCCTTGGTGACAGACGGGTGAAGAAAAGTTTTGACCCAAGGCACCAAAGCAAAAATGACGGAATTTTGAGGCCTGTATCGCATCGACCCCCATGGGACTCACCATGTGCTCCTCATCAACTTCATCCTTACTCTGGTGGTAGAGAGAAACCAGGTGGTTCGCTAGACGGCGGTCAAATATCTCATCTTGGGGATCCAGCATCAAGAATATCAAATCAAATCTGCAATTATTAACAGACCACTATCCTTAATCAAATCACTCTATCACTAAACAAAAGCAGTACTCTATCCCACTAAACAAATCACTTCCATCATTAAACAAATCACTCTATCATTGAACCAATCACTCTATCATTAAACCAATCACTCTATCATTAAACAAATCACTCTATCATTAAACAAGTCACTCTATCATTAAACAAATCACTCTTTCATTAAACAAATCACTCTTTCATTAAAACAAATCACTCTATCATTAAAACAAATCACTCTATCATTAAACAAATCACAGTATCATTAGAAATATCACTCTAAACAAATCACTCTATCATTTGATTCTTCCAGCAGACAAGTTATTATGAGCCCCAGAGTGTAATTACAATTACATACGTTGATAGCTGAAACATTTCAACGTCATTTGAAACTTACGTCACTTGAGATGTAACTGTCTTACAAGGTTCGGTTTTAAGCTTGGGGAATAGATAAATTCGTTATCAACAGTAGAGTCTTTCATAGTTTACTTACCTGGATAGAAGTGTGTGAGGCAATTGAATGTTATCAATAATAGTCTTCTTAGGGTTCCATTTCGAGTCCACAGGATTAGCTGCAGCCAAAATAGAGGTACGTGCATTCAAGGAACAGATGATACCTGCCTTGGCGATGGAGAGGGTTTGTTGTTCCTGAACAGAAAATTGAGGACAGTTTGGATAAGAAAAATATCAATTTTGTCTTAGGCTATACACAGAAGAGTAGATGCATGATGAATCCTAAACCAGCCCTTGGTGACACACAAGGCCTTGCATTCTTGTGACTTTTGTCTTTATGCTTAGTTGTCATCCAATCTCAACCGTGTTCCATAAAGACAATGAGCACATTCATTACATAGTTCATTGACTTTTCAATTCTTCAACCAAATCCATCAACAATGACCTTATAATAAGATCACCAAAATATCTCTTCTACCTATACTCCTCTACCGACCTATTCAACTTACTTATCTACTGAACTACCTACTTCCCCACCTATCTCAATTGTTTGCATGACATGTACATGCCTATCGCCTAACATCCCTTTCGTGCCAAATAAGACGTCATGCTCTCTCCTGCGAAGGTATCGACCTTTGACAGATTTTTACGATTGGACCCGCTCTCTAACTAGTATGCAGGCCAAATATTACCAAACAAACCCAAAAAAGTATCCTCACAGTATCCTCAATATGAAGGATCCATAATCCTCCTAAACATCAAGACCATCTGAACTGTTTAGAAGCTAATTTTTTCTACTCCTCATCTTGATGAATAATAAACAATCAAATCAAGTGCATGGCGATGCCTTATCGACACATTCATGCCAATTATGGAGACGATTGGATGTATAGCTGTGGAGACTATTTTAAGAAGTTTGTCCTCTCATTAATATCCAAGTTATAGGTACACCATACATCGGAGATGATCTACTGACATGACCAATGTTTGTACACATTTATTGTTTTTTTTGTCACAGGGAGCGTGCTACATTACATCGACAATACCCAAAAGGGCTTTTAGTGCACGTTTCCTATTATTCTTATTAAACTATTACTGTATTTTACTATGTGTTAAACATTGAAAAAGTTATGGCATCAATCCATTCTTGGGTGATCATGTTATATTTATAAGCTCATGCATAATACATATATGCCAGAATTTATTATGCCATTTAAAAAGGTCATTACGCTGTATTGCCGTCAAAATTACGCCGTTGTTGATACTCATTATGCCGTTTGAAATAGGCTACCTTCACAACACTAGAGACTGCTAGGCCTAGCCTATGCCTATACTACGCGTAACGGCCGATAATTGCGAGCGATGACCATGGAATGTCACCCAGATGCTAACACACATTAACTGTCTACAGCCTATTCATAGGATAGTCATTGGCTATGCCTAGCAGTCTTCAGCATTGTGAACATACGGTTGCCTATTTCAGACGGAATGAGTTCAGGTAATGACTTGATGACATGTGTTTCATGACAACAGAACGAATTTAGATGGTATAAATAAAATGGCACGATAGGCACTATACATTATGCACGCATGCATACGGAAACATGTCATCAGACCAAAATAACTCACCATAACCTCATGAAGAACAGACCTGGTACTGTCATTCATCTTGTCAAATTCATCAATACAGCAAATACCATTGTCACTGAGCACCAATGCACCACTAAACAGGAAGAAAACAATGATGTATCCAGTTAGTTGAGTATAATAAGGATTAGGAAGCCTCATAAAGAAACCCTGCTCGTGTTGTGATCGTGGAAGAACACCGGATTTAAGAAGCCTTCTCGTTTCAACCAGAAGTTACGGGGCAGGCATGTACCTAACCATCCCCATCCAGCTCACGTGACTGGCATTTAACGACCCCATCCGACGGACGCGAGTGTACCTCGATCTTCGACCACATTCTCAAAGACTGATGGAAGTGAGAGCAACCTGCACCACTGCACTGCAGCTGTTCTGAGCGAAGTTATCGAGACACCAACGAAGCCATGCAACCCAACAAAAACTGACCAATATCAATCACTAATCACCACAGTTTTGCAACAGCACATGCAACATGAGAAGTAATTTCTTGTGACGTTTGTCCAGACACAAAGGAGGTAAGAGGAAGATGGTGGTGGGGTGTGTGATAGCAAGTACTCCAAAGCCTACATTCAATCACCAGTAATGCAAAAGAGTCAAGTAGACCCTTTTGACGATAACAATGATTCATGTTTGATAACAATGCTTCATGGTTGACAACAATGCTTCATGGTTGACAACAATGCTTCATGGTTGACAACAATGCTTCATGGTAGACAACAATGCTTCATGGTTGACAACAATGCTTCACGGTTGACAACAATGCTTCATGGTTGACAACAATGCTTCATGGTTAATAACAATGCTTCATGGTACAATGCTTTACGGTTGCAGCTAACCAGAGAGTCCTAAATGGGGGTATGGATTGGGATTTGACAACACTTGATGAACTCAAGGACATGTGCGGGGATTTCCGGCAAGCTAAGCTCGTTACGGATCACGTAACAAATGTGAATTTTGTCTCAAAATTATTTGGCGGGTATAATTTAGTTAAGATTGCATTAGTTGAGTAGTGACAAGAAACTTCATAAATATCTCTCGATTTAGTATGTCTTGGAAAGACTTGGGCATGATATGCACAGGTTAGTACTATTTGTATGGATTTGCAGAAGGGTATGTATTGTCATAGTCCATACCACACAGTAACATCAAGATTGTGCATAATGGTAAGGTTACATCTCACACCCCAAGGATTGCGGGGTATATGCATCTCTTAACCTTTATTTTTGCCATCCCTGGAAGCACTGCGTGTGCGTGACTGCATTCCTCGAACAAAAGCAAAATGTAACGTCTACTCTACCAGTACGCAGAAACGTGGGTAAACGTGCAACCCCCCCCAAAAAAAATGGTGCCGCTCACTGCTCACGCTTTACATGGCGGCCGCATCGCCACGGCGACCGCTCGGGTGGCATGCACACTCACGTTTGGAGAACGAGCTGCCTGGTCTCGGGGTCCTTGGTGACGTACGCTGTGAGGCCTACCGCGCTGGAACCTTTCCCAGAGGTGTACTGCCCCCGGGGGACCAGGTGGTGGACGTACTGCAACAGCTGCGACTTGCTGGTGCCGGGGTCGCCGCAGAGCAGGATGTTGAGCTCGGCCCTGAAGTTGCTCCGGCCCGCCTCGCTGAAGTCCTTCCGAGTGGCCCCGAACAGCTGGCACAGGATGCCCTTCTTGATGTCTTCGTTTTCGTAAATGCTCGGAGCTGAGGGCGGAACGCCAACAGGGAGTTAGTTGGAAGCAACACTTTGCCAAAGCGGCAGCCTCGATGAAGGAAGCATACTGTACGTCGTAAACAAATCTCTTTAAAAATTGTAATTCGACGCACGAAATTCGTTGCAAGTCATATTTCAGAGGGACGACGATTACAATTTTTATTAGGAAGCGATCAAGCGATGAATAGAAAGTTGTAATTTGAGGCAGAGGGTGTGAGACTCGATTACCCACAATACTGTAAAGTCGGGGAAACTTCCTCTATTTGGCATTCAACCCATTCAACCAGATATTTAACAGGTTAAAATGTTTTTTACAGGTCTACATAACAATTCATACATGGCCATACCCTCAGCTGTTTATCATAATATTACAGGTCTACCTATAAGCTCATATATAGCCATAAACTCAGCTGTTTAACATGATGTTACAGGTCTACCTATAAGCTCATACATAGCCATAAACTCAGCTGTTTAACATGTTACAGGTCTACCTATAAGCTCATACATAGCCATACCCTCAGCTGTTTAACATGTTACAGGTCTACCTATAAGCTCATACATAGCCATACCCTCAGCTGTTTAACATGATGTTACAGGTACTATTAGTTCATACCGATCAGTTCATACATGGCCATACAGATTCAGATGTTTAACATGATTTTACAGGTCGACTTCATACATGGCCATACAGCTAATTCAGATGTTCAACATGATTTTTACAGGTCTATCCATTAGCTCATACATACCCAATGCAGCGGCTAATTTTTCATAGATTTTCAGGTTTTTGGACAGACTGATGAGCTCGTCTTTGCGCTCCTCAGTGAACGTTCGTCTCTCTTCTCTGTGAAGGGGAGGAAGAGGAACCAAGATTGCACTTGATGGTTTCGTACAAATCCCCGAAGCCAGGGAAGAATGCAGGGCAAACGCAAAATTGCCACGCGGCCTGCAAAGTTACGAGCAAAGTCTCACCCGTCATCTCCGACTTCATGCATGTGGTTGGAGTCTGCCTTGCAGAACTGTATCACGTCGATGTAGGTCTTGTACACGGCTTTCACGTTACGCTGCCACGGGTTGACCCTGAACGGGGTAGCGCGGTAGATGCCTGTCACGTTGAGCCGGTCGCCGGGCTGGACGAAGTCCACGAGGTCGTTGTGGGCGTACAGAACCACCGTGTGAGGGGTCTGACCGGCGGGCATGTCCTCTGTCGGTGGAGACGAGAAGATAGACACAGTAGGAGGCTGATCCAAAGCGACACCAAGTTTGATAAGACAAAAACGGGATGAAAGTACTGGAAATCTATTCCAGCTTCTCACCAAGACATGTCATGTACTACTCATCTGTCTTGTTAACCTCTGAACATCAGTCACATAGGTAAGGCTTGCTAAAGCCTGTCTTGTTAACCTCTGACCATCAGTCAATAGAGAAGGCTTGCTAAAGCTGTCTTGTTAACCTCTGATCATCAGTCAATAGGGAAGGCTTGCTAAATAAAGCCCGTCTTGTTAACCTCTGACCATCGGTCAATAGAGAAGGCTTGCTAAAGCCTGTCTTGTTAACCTCTGACCATCGGTCAATAGAGAAGGCTTGCTAAAGCCTGTCTTGTTAACCTCTGATCATCAGTCAATAGGGAAGGCTTGCTAAATAAAGCCTGTCTTGTTAACCTCTGACCATCGGTCAACAGGGAAGGCTTGCTAAAGCCTGTCTTGTTAACCTCTGACCATCGGTCACATATGGGAAGGCTTGCTAAAGCCTGTCTTGTTAACCTCTGACCATCGCTCATGTAGGGGAAGGCTTGCTAAAGCCTGTCTTGTTAACCTCTGACCATCGGTCAATAGGGAAGGCTTGCTAAAGCCTGTCTTGTTAACCTCTGATCATCAGTCAATATGGAAGGCTTGCTAAAGCCTGTCTTGTTAACCTCTGACCATCGGTCACATAGAGGAAGGCTTGCTAAAGCCTGTATTGTTAACATCTGACCATCGGTCAATAGGGAAGGCTTGCTAAAGCCTGTCTTGTTAACCTCTGACCATCGGTCACTTAGGGGAAGGCTTGCTAAAGCCTGTCTTGTTAACCTCTGACCATCGGTCACGTAGGGGAAGGCTTGCTAAAGCCTGTCTTGTTAACCTCTGACCATCGGTCACATAGAGGAAGGCTTGCTAAAAAGCCTGTCTTGTTAAACTCTGACCATCGGCCACATGGGGAAGGCTTGCTAAAGTTGGTGATCATTACTGACATGGTTGTACATGAGCCACGGTTAGAAAGGCTTCCTAAACTAAGCCAATCAAAATTATGTCTGCAGCTACTTAACCTTGCATAAACTTCTTGGAGCATGTTGAGTTTAATTGATCTCCACTGTTGAACAGTTTTATGTCAAGGCAGGAACAATTGTGCCATTTGGGTTTGAGTAGCGACCCCATGCTTTTTAGGGGTCATCGGATTGGCTCCCAAAACCGCCAGACGTACGATGCACTTTAACCGATGTTTCCAGAAGTGACTATCGTCAAATACAACACTCTAAACATTAGCCAGTAGTGCTACAGTCTATAGCACTGGTCTACTTTGAGCTTTGCTATGCTCTGGTTTATCGCAAATAAACAACAATCGCTATATAAGATGTTGTATTATGTAAAAATGAATAACAAAATTATAAATAAACAATAAATGCTTCAATACAGATCACGTAGCAATTGCAAACTTTGTCATTAAAAAATATCGTTGGGAATAACTCATTTCCAGAGCCATTCTCTCCATTTGAATGTTATGATGAACTTTCAATTGCCAGGGTTGCATTTCCTCGACAAAGATGAAAAAATCGACATGTATATCATTATTTTTTATGTCGCATTCGGAAGCTTCGTCGACGTGCCCAGAATGATTCACGACGGAGCACGTAAGCCCAACCCTACATTGACGCTCACGAAAACATTGGGACTGCCAACGTCGCACGACCGGAACATATCTGTAGGTCGTCACAGAGGTGACTCACCCGGTGACTCCTGCAGCTTGATCATCTGCTTGTCCGTAAAATGACAGCGATTGTGGACCATCCCCATGCTGTACTTGGTCTGACAGTTCCCACATACGCTAGGCTCCGGGATCCGCCCACGGTCGATCTCCACGGATTTGTCGAAGGAGCAGACGTAGCAGCGGAAGAAGGCCTCCCTCATCTCTGGCATGAGCTGAGAGGTTCGAATGACCATGCCGCTGATTGTGATCAGTTTATCGATGTCTACCGGCGAGAATCAGACGGACCAAC
Organism: Orphnurgus asper; assembly: GCA_027574785.1. Classification (NCBI taxonomy): domain Eukaryota; kingdom Metazoa; phylum Echinodermata; class Holothuroidea; order Elasipodida; family Deimatidae; genus Orphnurgus; species Orphnurgus asper. The sequence goes on from JAODAG010330972.1 coordinate 8,838, forward strand.
AAAAAAAACACGAAATCTTTTCGGGTGGTTCCTTGGCAGTTACGGGGATGGATATTCACAAGTACTTTTTATTATTGCATAATACATACGGGAGGAAGGAAGGAATCCAAAACCTGAAAGACATTTGGCAGTTTACCAGTTGGGGTAACATTTAGTTCTGTTATTAAAATCGAAAAATGAAAACGGGCAAATATCTTCGAGCTGCAACACGTAGCAATGGAATCTGATGAGTATGTTTCTAACTGGAGTATCAAACATTTAGCAATTGGAACTGATGAGCATGTTCTAACCGCAGCAGAAAACACACAGCAATGGGATCTGATGAGAATGTTGTAACTGGAGAACAAGCATTTAGAAATGGGATCTGAATAGTATATTCTAACTGGAGCAGTGAACAAACAGCGATGGGATCTGATGAGTACATTATGACTGGAGCAGAAAACATTTTGCAATGGATCTGATTAGTATGTTCTAACTGGAGCAGCAAACGTTTAACATTTAAATCAATGGGACGTGTCAAGTATGTTGTAACTGGAACATTTGTTTAAAGTAAGGGATAACTCACCTTCGGGATTCAGCGATCTCATGTTCTGTGTTTTTTCCGTGTTGTATGTCCGGACTTGGATCTGGTGTTCCAGGGAAGCTTCTCGGAATTTCTCGAAAAACATCTCATTTACAGCCATGTCGAAGGTCGGAATGACCTCTTGAGGGTAGTCCACCAGCTGGCGGTAGAGGCTGCTGTCGAACGACTTGAGGTGATTACAGTTGATGTTTAAGAAAGGTAGTTCCAGAGCTTGTATCTGATAAAATGAAACAAATGAAACGAAGTTAACACGTTCGTTTCTCTACCTCTCTCCTCTTTGATACATTTCCCCAGGAGGTGGAATTAAAGGGGCTTTAGCAATTAACTAATTATATACGGTTGTTCACTTATATATAAATATATACACACACATATAGCAATCCAATGACCAGAAAGCTAAATGTCTTTGTGATTCCTTGCAGATACAGGATCTTTATTGTAAGAGTGAAGGCAACATATGCAAGTGTTCTTTGGCCATTGGCATAAAAAGACTTTTGCACTTGTGCTTGTACCCACCAAGATGGACCTATATATACCAGGACCCCACGTTAGAGTTACGTCTACAATGTTTGGACTTTTACCTCGGTTGACCTGAAATGACCTTTGACCTCCACTACAAACCACAGGGGACATGTACTCGCCAAGGCACACATACAAGCCACATCTTATTTTGAACGTTTGAAGGTTTTTTCCGACGTTGTCCTCCGTTAACCTCGAATGACATTTGACCACCAAAAACAATAGGGTTCTAGTACCGACTTAGGTGGGGGGCTGCATACCAAATATAAAGATTGACCAAGGTGATGAAAATAACGCCTTTGAACTCCACCAAAACAATCAGGATCCCATTCCTTGAGCCATTGGCAAGGAATAAAAATATGAAAAACTAGTTGCTTTTTAAATGTCTTTGACTTTAAACTCAGAGAGAGAGCATTGTGTATTTCAAGTCGGGGCGGACCGAGGCGGATGACAACTTGCACCATCTAACCAAAAACCTCTGGTTTCAAACATCTCTCAATACAATTAACAAACTGGGGAAAAAAACCTCTTGTTTAACTTTCCAACTTTTTACAAATACAATGAATGCAAGCGACCGAACCAACAATGCGACACTGTTTTACGGCGTGATCATCTGCCTATGGTGGACGAACCTCCTCTAATTTCTGCAGGTACAATGGCCTGTGAGGATCGACCCCTTCCGCTTCGTCTGCATCAGGATCGATGAAACCGAGCACAAACTTTTGGAATTTGTCTTTGGCGTCGTCGACGATAACGTCCGTGCCCCAGATGACAAACTTGCGGCTGTCTCCGCCCTGCTCGCTGGCCACGGCTGCGGTCGGTTCAGAAGGATCGACTCCGCCCTAGAAACGGGGGGGGGGGGGGGGGGGGAATTAAAAAAAATGT
>JAODAG010331012.1:0-10820 GCA_027574785.1 Orphnurgus asper
TAACAGTAAAAGAGAAAACAGAAGAAAAAAAACTTTTCACAGGCAAATATTGCAAAAACTATTTTAATGACCTCACAGTATCATAGTTACAAGATGGCTAACATTAGGCTTCATCTTGCCCGTGGCCAGAGGGAGCCTCCGCACCCTCAGAACTACTTTTGGTCAAAAATTTTTATGTCCCATGTCTTTTTCATGGACCTATTTTCCGGTACCCAGTGTATATGCCTCCCACTTTCCCTCCCCTCCTTTACCACAACTGAAGATATCATCCCAGCTACTGTAACCCTATATATTAATGTTCTATTTCTAGGTCAGCTACTATCTACCAGTAATTGTGCACTTGGAAGAGAAGATTTCTATGTGAAATAAAATATCTCCCAAGAACATTCATTGTATGACTAAGGAATAAGCATGGCTTTGGGATTCATCGTAATCTTGGCCTTTACTTTTCTTGCCAGGATTTGTGCTGGAATCCTTTTTCCAAAGAGGCAGGTAAATCCCCTTCTAAAAAGACAGTGGGGAATCCCTTTTGATAACTTTCTGTTTTATTATATGGATTAGAACTATACTAGTGCATGTATATTGATCCCACAGTGATTGAAGAAAGGCATTTTTTATTTGGGGAGGGGAGTGCATCTTCCCTTCCTTTACAAATGATGACAGAATAGTTTGCTTAATGATTTATGAGAAATATTCTAGGTATAGAGCAGAGATCCAAGTTGGCATGTCACAGTGGCTGCATTACTATGATACAATAATAGACCTGTTCACAGGTTTATAAGTGCATTTGCTAAGTACCTATGAGTTATCAGGAATAACGATGGACATTATTACATCAGGTTAACAAAAGCTCTTCTAAATCAAAGAGATGAGATTGCTTCTGAATCACATCGAATCTCAACCAGGACCGCATCCAGACATTCATATTAAATGTCATTAACTGGTGAGTGGAATGACATCCTCCAAAGACTTGTTCACAATGTCAGTGCTACGTACATTTTTTTACCGGGTAACTCTTTTTCTTCCAAGGTGACTATTGCATAAAGTTTTCCTTTTCGGGTGAAAATGTGCGCAGCATTTTCTTCCTGGGTGACTGTGCGTGGAAACACCATCAGTTAGGAAACACCACCAGTAAGGAAACACCACCAGTTAGGAAACACCATCAGTAAGAAAACATGGTCCATACTGTAATTCTCTATTTCTCAAGGTCTAACTTTTTCCTTCACTGCCATCAAATCATTGTTCTTCACAGTTGTAACTCCACATACAAAATTATACCAGCCCCTTTATCTGGAGATGTCTGCCGTTCTACTCGGATACCATATGCCATCGCTCCGAGCATGTCATACACGGGATGACTCGCAGAGGTATTTACATCATCTCCCCATAGAGTATAATTTACTTCAAAAGAACAGTCCCCTCTTCCTGAGTCCCATACCCTGCCGGTCGTACAGCACGTTGAATTTATTCACAAACTGGGGAGAGCGAAATGGTAGTGTATGGATAAAAACTTGACTTACTTATGGAGTGATGATTATTAGAAACATTACTTTCTCTTTATTATTATAAACTTTACTTACTCTTAAGAGTAATTACACGAACATTACTTAACTTTGTAATTATTACAACCATTTACTCTTAGACTAGTCTAATAAATGCTCTCCTTTTGTTTTTCTCGCAGTCGGACATACCAAAAAAGCAAAAAATAAATCTTTTCAAATTTTATAATGTGTTACCTTTGTACGATCCAATAAATTGAAGCACTGACAGGAGGGGTGTAACATGGGGCTTTGTAAGTTTAGGGTTTTGTGAATCCAATCACAACGCCCGAGAATGAGTCTTCTGCAGCGATGTTCCAGGACTAGAAACCAAGTCCTGAAACTACGTCAAAACTCTTATCAATACAATGCATTATTGTGTCAATCAGTTGATTCTTCAAGTTCAGTCGCATGAATTTTTACATCAGTAATTACATTGGGGGTGGGTGATGAGGAAGGGGAGATATTTCAATCATTTGCAATTAAAAGCAGAGGATACAAAGTCAGAGACATTATTTATATGATGATATCTCTATATTTACATTGGGAAAAGTTTTTGATGTAATAAGTCCAAACAAGAGAAATGACAGCAGATAGCTATACAAACAAGCTGAATTCAGAGAAATAATGCAGAAAGCTGCAAACAAACCAAATTCAGAGAACTAATGGCAGATACCTTACAGCTACAAACAATAGTGTTGGACCGATATCCGATATTTACAATCACAATATCGGCCGATCCAATTCCGATATTTTTCACCATGTTTGTAAACAGTCATAAATGCTCGGGATGCGTGAAATCATCACTATTCATTGTTACCCTCAACGCAATTATGTTCAATGTGTGGGGGGACGTTTTCAAATTCGTGAACCTCAAACACGACAGCCGCAGCTTTAACTTTTTACCACGTATCAAACGTCTTCCATTCTATTTGTAAATTAGAATATTACTTCCTGTAGTGTTTGCATTCCGTACAATTATTTCTAGATAATTCAAACTTACTATTCCCGATTAAATAAACTAAACTCTTTCCTAACCTTTCAGAAAGATTTGAAGCATAATTTGTGCGGCAAGTGTTGCATCATAACAAATCGTTTCAACTAATTAGCAGAATAATGTTAAAGCCCCACCTACATGGAGTGGGTTTTTTTTATTTCTGGGTTTGTATTTACTCAATCACACAAGAGTAGGCATAAACCCAGTATTTACTTTGCTTCAAGCGTGAAGAACAGAATAGGATCGGAGTAGGATCCAAAATAATTTGCAAGTTATGGTAATTATTTCGCACGATAAAAATGCTGTATTGTTTTGGTGTGTAACATGTGTACAGACATACCCTTATCCACCCACATTGTTTGTCCATAGCTGCTCTTCAAAGGGTAGGGTTGGTCAGAGTATTGTATCGTAAGTTATGATCGGACCGATGTTTATTGACCATTGCTTATCGGCAACACATGGATCGGCAAAAATGTTGCCAATCTTCCATGTTGCTTTTACCAATGTGTAATTATTCGTCAACTGCAGCACTCTAACATTAGCCTGTTACGTTATACAGTAGCCTATATATTAGCCTACTTCGTACATTACGATGTTCTAATAAACAAACAGCACATGATCGCCAAGCAAGACCGTGATTGGTTATTGTTATTCTCTATTATGTCCGAAATAATATCACACTGCCACGTGTGACGAAAACACGCCATTGAATATCTGTGTTTTCTCCCGCTAGAATGCCACATGCTTGATTCAGATCACATAACTTTTTTATAAAACCATTGTTTGTAAGGAATCATTTCGGGGGTTATCCTGTCACTGATAATAAATATTGTTTAACTACTGTATGACAAAATATTTCATATTTTTAGTATAGGCTGATTTTGAAATGGAATGTTCAATATTGGCAATGAGTACCAATTTTGCCGATACCGATATTCAACCGATAACACCAATATCGGTTTCTAAACCGAAACGGAAAGACGAACAAACCTGATTTATGGTATCACAGCCTTTTGTAATTGCACCAAGGTATGCTATAAGAGTCACATCACTGCATTGCTGTAATGAAAAGAAATAATTAAATATGTAACTACGACATGACAGTTACGTAAATAACAAAACAGACAAAATTAGAGTTTTACAAAATGCACGTCAAATTTAAAATAACTCATCGAAAATAATATTAACCATAAAATCTGGCATCAAAATTATGACAGGTGTACTATATCATGGAAGATGACAGTAAATCCACTGTAGGTACTGTTATATTTATTACCATGGAGGCTGATTACATAACAATGGCAGCAATATTATATGTATGTTACAAATTTGCTGTACGTATTTTTTTCATACTACAATTGATAATGTATGTTTTGTTTTTCATACCACAATAGATGCTGACATCATATATGTTGTATGTATTGTTTTAATACTATATACAATAGATGATGTAAGTACTGTGCAGTTGCTTTGCAAGCTTTGGACTTGCCTCAAGTTATCAGAGTTGGTGACTTTTGTCTACAAAGTCTCCATGATAATAATGACCCTGACTAACCTACAAGCTAATTCATAATGCATACATGGCAGGTGGTCCCTCACCATCTCCTCCTCCCCACCCCAACCTATTTTCTGGCAAGAAAAATATCTAGGGCATTCTGAAGTAAACCTCTTCAAACTACAGCATATTCAAATGATCTGGCTTGATGTTTTTTTTCCAGAATCAATCATGGATTATTTTTACTCTGTAAAAATTATATAATAAAAAAGTAATAATTCCATGGTTCAATCATCACAAAATTCTTCCAGGGACTTTAACCTCAAAAGTACCCCAAATTGACTTACATATATATATTAGGTTTCTGATTGCAAGCCTTCGTAATTACATATTGATAAAATGAGGGTATATTTCATCCTGTCCTAAGTTGACCCCCCCCCATTACCCTCAGCCAATGTTGATCAGTGAGTGGTACAATCATAGAACCATAATTAATTGCAAGATAATTCAGTATGCATCCTACATTATAGGGTGAAATGTTAAAAATTAAATTGGGAATTCTGATACACAAACTTGGATCCACTAAATAAACCAGACACAAAATTGGGAAGACAAAGGATATAAGGTGGGTATGGTTAATCTCTCAGTACCTGAAATTGTTGGACAGAATGCTCAAACAGAGAAATGACCACACTGTACCTACCACTGGCCAGAAATTAGATGGGGAAAAAAATTAACCCATAAAACTTGTTCAATATTTTATAGTTTGCCCTTTTGACAAATTAAAATGAAATCAAACATTTGCATGCTGCAGATTCATGCATACTGCCTATCGTGACTTTTTGTGTGAAGTACAGGCTTTCTCTTTGTGAAGGAAATGACATCTGAAGAGTTTCTCATTATTGGAGGGGGGGAACCATCATCACAAGTCTAAAGTCCTTGTGTGTTTACAAGCTAAACCTAGAAAGCTTTCTTCTAGCCGCCTTAATGAACATTAATCCAATCAAACGTTTGGACGACCTAGCCATGTACCTTACTTATGCCTATCGACCGTCGGGGACCTAGAGTTGCGGAGAAATTTGGAGAATTTTACCAACATCAAACAATATACTCGTATCACAGACACTAGCTAGCAACAACAACAACAAACAAATCAAGACGAGCCACCCTGGCTACTCACATCATAGAAACTGACATCAAACTGCTCCGAGTTGAGCACCGGTAACCGTTGGCTTAGACTGCAGGCCTCCCTCAGTATGGCGTGGTCCCGTGGGACTTCCCCCGCCTGTACAGCCTTGGCATAATCCAACACCAACTTCACTCTGCTGTGCAGCATTTTAATGGCGTTGTGCTGCGCCACCAGGTGCTCTGCCACTGTCGAATAAGGAGGTGAACGAAAAATAAATCAAAACATTTCTTTAGGAGAGACGGCTGATTTAACCATCATATAATACCAATTCAAGGCATCAAGGTGTATATTCTCGCCCATATAGATCGGAATAATGAGTGTAACTTTGTTCTGTACACAGCAGCATTTTCAGGGGGGGCATTCTAAACTGCAAGCTGGACTACAATAATGTTTTTGAGAGAAAACATTACATTCCCCCTCCGATGTCAACAGTGCGATGCTCCCCCTCCCCAAACTCCGAGTTTGAAAACTTTGGCGACATCACTGTCTGCACAGGCACCGTATACTGAAAGTAGTCTTGTCATTACTATTGACAGCATGTTACAATTTTTTACTAACTTTAAACAATCTCAAATCAGATTTAAGTTTAAACGAATTAAACAGGACAAAAACGTCAAATGATATCACTTGTGGTTCCAGGGATCAATTACCTATTAAACGGACAGTCAGCCAGAAGGCCAAATGATCTGGCTGGTGGTGCCCAAGCTAGTCCAGGGTCAGTAAGTGGGCCTAAAGATCTGGCTAGTTGGCCCCTAGTGAAAGGATCAATGACCTAATAGTGTGACATTCAGCCAGTGGGCCAATGGGCCCTAGTTCAGGGTCAGTCAATGGGTCAATATTCTGGTTGCTTGGTTGGGCCCTAGGGTATCTGCAGTCACCGTGGCAAAACTTAGCAGTTAAGAGGGGACCATCACAGGTTTTAATGACGTATTTCAATAAATAAACACTATGTGCCACATGGTCCATGTACCGAACATATAGCCGCAGGTGACGCTACACGAACATGCCCCTTTCCGTACCGATAGAGTTCTCCATGTACTCAGCGCTAGCTACTCTAGCGACATGGTCCACACCAATCCTCTCGGCCTCTTCGGTAGCCAGGGTGTACTGCAACTCCACAAATAACATGGTCGCCTCCCCGCCGACCAAGTCTATGACCGACTCAAAGCACGATATGGGCAGCTGAACAGGGAAAGAGAAGCAGACGATATCCTGTCTGAATTCAACATACCACTTATATCTAAGGAAGTGTGCATGCCGTCTGGATTCAACACGCCACTTACATGTAAGGAAGTGGGTATGCCGACCGGATTCAATGCACCACTTTCATGTAAGGAAGTGTGTATTCTGCCTGGATATCAAAATTTACCACCTTCATATATGGAACTGTGTATCTCACCAGGATTCAAATAAACTGGCTGTTAGAATGTTAGAATACGTAGCGTCAATTGAGCTGGGAAATGGTCCGCTAAGCATGTCGGAGAACATCTGAAACAAATAAACTTGAGACCTTTTCTATAAATACACAGTGAGTCTGACAAGATTCAGGTGCAAATATGAAATATACTTTGAACTTATACTCCTAAAATGAAGACAATGAAAAGGGGAGTATGAAAGAAAATCAAACAATGCCAACCACCTTGTAGAAGAAGATGAGACTCATTTCAGGGATGCAGAAAACGCAAATTTATGAACATATTGGGGGGGGGGGACTGTATTGGGGATTAACAGTTCCCCTCCTCACTCGTGCTTCAATTGTCCACCTCATTCAACTATACATTACTAGTGACCAGCACCCCCTCCCATCTCACCCCCACCCATTAAACTACCATACGTTAAACATATGTCAAAATGATGTAATAGGATCAGTAACAGCAAGACACAGACATATGTTTTTCTTTCGACCAGTGCATGCACTAATAACCACATGTGACTTACGTCAGTTTTTCTCGATAGAGGGTTCAGCTTTAAAAATATCGGACTCTCGTTGAGTTGGCATATCTGAGGTAAATGAAAGGGAAAGATTCTAAGAAATGTGAAATCCAATGCTTGTTTACAATTTTGGTACTGTTGTCTGTTCTTTCCAAAAAAAGAGTGGTTTTCATGCATGTTGGAAATTCCAGCAGATCAGGAAATTAGTCTGCATTAACCTGCATTAAGCCTTATAGTCTGTATTAACCCTTTCAATGCCGAGCATCTACGTAATATGTTTTTTGTTCTTCTGACAATTCCTTTGTCTTTCCATTCAATAACCCCAGTGCCTTTAGCCACTCCCCTCGCCTCCTATCAAACGATTATTCAATTCAGGAAAGATTTGAGTTCCACGTTTTTTTGTTTTGGCAAATTTATTGTACCGTTCGAGCGACTTCCGTTACTTTTTTGGTCGTTTGTGTGTCCCCCGTTTATATTTTATTTCCGACAATTGCTTTCATGTTTCCATTCAATAACCCCAGTGCCTTCAGCCAACCTTCCTTCTCCCACCATCACATGATTATCCAATTTCCAAATTCAGTTTTGTTTTAATTTGAGCAATTTACCTTGCCTTTCAAACGATATCCTTGATAATTTTTTTTGTGGTTTAGGGACTTTTGTTTTGTATTTTATTTATGCTTTCTGCTTTTGTGTATCCATTCAGTAACCCCAATGCCTTCAGCCTCTGCCCTCCCTCAATCAAATGATTATTCAAATTTAGTGAAGATTTTGAGGTCAGTGTTTTTTTGTTTTGGCAAGTTAGCTACTGTTCGAAGTGACATCCGTTATTTTTTTATCGTTTATATTTAATGTTACTTAATATATCATCCATTTACATGAAAGCACCCTTAATTATACAAAAACACTATCCAAGCACATTGGAACCCATGAAACCCCTCCCCCGTAATCGATGTAATCCACACATGCCATAGATGGTCAGAATCAGAACATCATCGGGAAAGGCTACATCCGTCGGACTTACTCAACCTCGACGATTCGGCACTGTATGTTGAAAGCATCTGCGCGCAATAGTCTCAACAAGGCCAGCCGTAATCACTAGCTGCTCAGGCATGCTTTTGACTGCATCATGATATCCACACAAAAACAGTAGGCTTCCTGCCTGGAACACAAATGCACATACTGTAAACCTGACTGGAAAGGTCATTGATTCTTTCAGCATAGGAACAAAAAACGAAACTACTGCTCACTTTTATGTTTTCTTCAACGTTCACGTCATGAACTGCAATAAACTTGTCACCGAACAGCTCATTTTTTATTTTGAATAACATAATTTACTAATCAGTTTTCAAAATTTCCCTTATAGTTCTAGCTACTGTATGTTCTGAACCAAGTTTTAAATGGTTAAGTGATCCAAGTTGGTCCATGTCTGATCTCTATTGGGTATTTAAGTACATTTCAAAGTTGTCACCAATCATCGTCAAGTAGAACCAGTTGATAACTATCCCATACAGCAACACTGGAAAATTTGGAACCAGTTGACAAAGTTCTATCCCATATGGCACACTGGAATACTTCAAAAAAGTTGATAACTACCCCATATGGCACACTGGAATACTTGGAACCAGTTGATAACTATTCCACATGGCACACTGGAATACTTTGTAACCAGGTTTTTCAGATATATTATGTACACTAGAATTTTCCCCAACAGAGGTAAGCTAATTAGCTCCATACCTTACTATACAGAGCAGCAAAAAAAAACACATGCAAACAGTAGGAACTTCAACATCATCTCTATTACCTGTCTGTGGACTTTAATGTCTTTTTCATCAGCAGCACCTCCAGTTGTGTACCATCCAAGGAACTCTAAATCCTTGAAAACTTGTTTAACTGCAAAGATAGAATTTGAGAGACATAGGTTGAACTATGTGCGACTCCTCCTTGATAATTTCTGCCCAAGCCTGGTCTGTGCTCCTTGTTTACCTTTCATTGAAAACACAGAATCATTTTCACTTGGTGTTTTCTTATCTTTTAAGGTCACTAAGGCCATCAAGCTGGGCTCCAAGGCCAGAACGTTTTTCAAGACAGTTATTATTTTTATGCCTACTTACACTGCTCTTCCTTCGTGTTGTAATACTGCAGATCTATAATGACATCACCTTCTACAATATCAAAGACCAGTTCGAATGAGTTAAGGACTTCAATGTTCCGTCCTTCTTGCATGCCGATAAGGGCACCCAAAACTGTAAGGAAAAAAAAATTATTTACAATCATACAATAACAAGTTTGTCCACCCTTGTTCGGTGCAAAATGAATATTTTCCGATATACAGTTATCAACTGTAGGCAGAGCCTAGTTCTAGTCATGACATAGGCTATGGTACATTACACTCCAAACTTTACATTAACCTCCAAACTAGGCCCTTGTTCTCGCTAAGCAACGAATAACCCAATCATCCGGTACAAAATAACCGCAAATATCACAGCCACAAATGATCATATTTACTTGCAAAAGTAATGACTATCACATGGTACAACTGCGACATAATGCTTTTTTGAGAAGACATGTTTAAGGTCTATAGAGCCTAAACAATAAAGAATAATGCCTAATGGTGGTACTGCATGGGACTCAGGAGCAGGATGCGATGGATTGCATCACATGTGCATGTATCAATACGTTCAAGACATACTGTATAGGTCAGTGCCTTGTTTGTGTGTATTATTAATATTACTTAGTTAGTACTAGTTACTATACTATTACTATAGACTTGGTTGCTAACAAGTTGCACACATTGTTTTACCTTGGTCACAAACTGCACAGGACTGAGTTGCATATGCGTCTAACATAACTTAACCTTAAGTTAAACTTATACTAGTAATTATACTGGCAGTAAGCACGCCTAACTTAGGCTGCCTGGTGCTAACTATGTTGAACGACGATGTAGTTACGCCTAACGTTAGGTTAATCAGGGTCATTTCAGTACTGTGTTAATAACGTAGTTAGTTAGGCTAACGTTTATGACTAGCCTACCTTGTGTTGGTTTTCCTTCCTGCGCCCGAATCCTGGTCCAGTGGTCAGAAATATTCATGATAACCAGTGGGTGCAGGGCTACAGCAACGCTGCCATTTGTTCCACTCGAGGCCATAACTGGCGAAGTTATTTTTGAAGCCGAAGCTTCACCTACTTCGCAGTCGATCTCCATTTTCGCGGATTCACTAAGTTATAAAAAAAAATGACTAGCAGCAAGTCTACAGTCACGTGACTGTTTCCATGTCCGACGGGTGTAAACAAACCGTCCAAAACCACACGAGCCGAATTTTGTTTGAAGCCTGAAAATACAATTTAACGGTTATGCCTTTCTTGAAATTGTGGGACCGTCCCCTTCTGTAAGTTTTACCATTTGCAGAGATTGAGACAGCCGATTAGCTGCTGTTGAATCCAAGTTCTTTCTTTTCTTAAAATGCAATTATAGCTGTTCTCGATCTCAGTCAGTGTCAACGCCTAGCTAATAATAGTAATAGTAGTACTACTACTAGTAGTACTAATACGGTATTACTATTACAAGTATTATTGTTTATTGTTATTAAGGGGTTAAGAAAGCATCATATGCTCATGTAGAAACCCCTGTACAGGTTGTGATCGTGGATGAACACCGGCTTTAACAAGCCT
>JAODAG010331024.1:0-10819 GCA_027574785.1 Orphnurgus asper
CACTAAAAAGGTTGCCGGTCCCTGACGATAAGTCTCCTTTAAGCAAGATTGTCCGTTAGATTTGAGTAGTTTTATGAACTTAAGTATAAAAAAGATTCAAATTTCAGCTACTTAGTAGGCCTACTAAAGACAACTCAATTATGAATAATGCTTTCGGATTAATTTCTTAGTCATAAGAAAATGTACCTCTAAGCAGTTACTAACAGAACAATGTTAAGTGTGAGGCTAATTTGATAAACGGTTGGTTTAGGAACTGTCATAATAGAAATATTGTATTAAGCATTGGTTAAGCCCGCCCACTCATTAATATTCATGACAGGCACTCCAAAACGATATGGGATCATATATTCACCAGAGTCAACGTATACGCAAAGTTACAAAAACCAGACCTTTGTATCTTCAATTATCGTGTTTACAGGCACAAGTAGAAAACAAACACATAGTACCCACATTCACATATGGTATTTAATCTTTGCATTAGAGGTCTCCATTGTAAAATCCACTATGTAGACTCTTTAACCCATAACTTCCTTAACAATAGAATTAACAATAGATGTCTACTGCATGGAGGACTTGGAGATTCTTTTGAAATGACTGTAGAGGACCTGGAATTCTTTCGTTCAATTGAGATATAGTTTGAGCAAAAATGGCTACAGTATTCTTAAAATTGTGACAGAACTGAGTCCTTGCAATAATCACCAAAATAAAAATGTATCATATCGCTCGTCAAATGTAAGCTATTGTATGCAAGCTTGCCTTCATGGTGGACTTCCATAGCCGACGGAAATCAATAATGGTAAAAGTTTAATATAACGTCTACATCATTCTTCTTACAGCTACATTTACATGTATAACTGGAATTATCCATAATCGAATAAACTAACTTCTCCAAGGGAAGCAATTCAAATAAATGCATTTGCCCCAATCAGAATGGAATTTCAACTGGGATGTAGGCTATACATGAATGTATGATGTGTAACATTATCATCAATTTCATCTACGGTTAAACTAGGAACATAGGCCAGGCCGCCATGACTCGCGCGTGGCCCCAATATCTGTCCGGCATATTAATTGCCGTGATACGTGTCCTGGGTGAATTGTTTATGGGGTTTTAAGGGGACGGGTTTCCTCTCCACGACTGTAGACGAAAGTACTAACCTGACAATATCCGTCTCACAAAACCACAAAGTACAGTAATTCTGGCAGAATAAAATTCAGTAACGTAAATTTGCTCGCAATCTTTCCTTGTACTTTACACTGCAGCCTCAATGCATGTATTCGATTTACCGGAATCAATAATTTTACCACGTTTTATCTAGCGTGTGTATATTAGGGTAATTGAACTATCAGTCACAGACCAACATTGTATGACACAGTCTGAGGCAACCTTGTCACTGAATGTTCAAATGAGGTACAGAAGGGTGGCAATTAATCTGAGATTCTTTGATCGTGTAAAGAAATACGACATAGGAAGTTAAATAATTCAGACTTATGCGGATTAAGTTTCTTTCCAAGAGGCCCTTGGAAATTTTCTGACATAAACAGAATCAGCTAAACAGTAAATTGTCACCTCTGTGAATTTTTGCAGGGTACCGGTAGATGATCCCTATGTCTTAGTATGGCTATCATGTAGGCTACACTAATAATAACTGGTTTCCTTCTTTGCAAGAAAGTGGTGATGGGTGGCATATTTGCTCATATCTTTATCCTGCAAACATTGGATATGTAGCCGTTGCATCGACGCCCAGTTATCTATGGCCAGTAGTAATGTTGTTAAATTCCATATATTTCTTCCAGAGACGTTCCACATATTTCTCTCCTGGAACTGATCATCTGCCAAAGCGGTTGTTAGTGGGACATTGTGTTTATCTAAAGTAATTATTTTTTATGGTTTATTCAGTGGCTTAATTGTTATGAGTTCCGAATTTTGCAAGATAATTTTTTTGGTAACTACCAAAATTGTGAATTTTGTAGTTTTCGTTGTTGCTGCAATGGATACACTTAGGACAACTGTTGAACCTAAGAATGCTTGATTCATGAAAGTTAGAGATTATATTATCCAACGTTATATACCATTTATATTCAAAAGTATATAGGTGTACGGATTATTCAGTGAATTAAATTGTGTTGTATTTGTTGTTTCACTTTCAAAGTTTTAATTTGTCCATATTCATGCACATATGGAGTACCGGTAAGCATAGGGTGGCAAGAGGAGGAGGTGGTTGTGCAGGTGGGAGAGTGGGGCTATTTCAAAATGCATTGCAATGGTTAGTTATATAATCGAGCGTTTTGCCCGGATTTCAATGATTTTTTTCAATGTGTTCCCCCAGCCAGCCACGCGTAATGTAAGGTGCAATATATATATATATATATATGTATATATATATATATATACCCCTCTGTTTGCACCTTCTTGAAGCCTAAACGCTACACATTAGTACCATTATAATTGACATACGGTAGGCTACCGGTATAGCCTAAACGCTATACATAGCCTATTACCTTTATAATTGACATAGAATCTAGCCTAAACGATATACATATTACCTTTATAATTGACATAGGCTATAGCCTAAACGCTAAACATATTACCTTTATAATTGACATAGGCTAAAGCCTAAATGCTACACATAGCCTATAGGCCTATGGTTACTTTTGAAGAAAAGTCACCCAGGAACGAAATCCAACGAAACGGTGGCAGCACGTGCCTCTGCGCCATGGTGCAAAACTAATCCAAACGGCTTCAATTCTATTTCGATCGAACTGTAACTTGAGACTTGGGAGATCGTTGGGCGTAATGTGTAGCTCGCGGCTCTGTTGGAGCAGAGAGTTGTTATTTACAAGGAGATACAGGTATAAATAAAATAAACGTCGAATGTAGTCACAAAATCTGTCGGTACACAGTTAAGCATCTAAGTTGGGGTTATTGTTCGGTTGTTACATATTATGTGAAAAAAGGAATTTCACTTCAGAGAGAAGAGGAAGTGAATTAGACCAACAACAGAACTTGTCATTCAAGCAATCAACTCATCAAAAGAGGCTATGGGCCTATAGCCTATAATTGACTGCGTTAAAAGATTGTCGATACTGTTGTATCTCCGAAATAACAACTCCCTGGTGTTGGAGGGAGGATATCTCCGATTTTAATCAGTACAAGCAGTACTTAATTAACACCGCATATACTACTACTGTCACATGATCATTAAATGGCAAACTTTATTACACAAGACGAACCGTTTTGTTCTATTCAACACTGGTGAAGCATATTTATAATTGAAGTATATGATATAGATTCCCTTTGTTTCTCCGTATTAATTTTACTTTTATTTACTGCGATGTACCTAAAAAACACCACTCGCGTTGAGTTCTGCATAATCCTTTCCTTCCTGCAGATATAGTTTAACCGCAATTTATTATTTTCTGTAGTAGGCTATATTTGCCAGCAAAACGATTAAAAGTGTCACGTGTTTGGGACCGACGTCGTTTGCTCACCAATATGACTGCATTTAAATTCAATATTCGGTCCTTACACATTAAACTTAAGTGAAAGCAACTTGTGTTTCATGTATCTGGACACACACTCTATGGAACTCTGGACACTCACTTTACGTAACTCTGGACACTCACTCTGTGGAACTCTGGACACACTCTATGGAACTCTGGACACTGCCTCTCTATGGGAATATAAGAATACATTGCAGTTCGTAAGATCCCTCATCATTTTAGTGATGAAGGCTGCAAATATCAACTAGTGGAATACTAAATATAGAAACATAGGCTATTTGATTAGCACATATACGCGTTGAATATGGGGAGGAATAATTAATGTACAATTCTGCACTTTCTGGTTGTCATTGTGAAGACAGTGATGTGGATGCAGAGGGAGAATTGCAGTAATGATATACTAATTTATTGAACCTCGACATGGTTCATCCTTTTTTCTTTTTTTTGGAGGGGGGGAGGATTTTGTCCCAAACCTTTCATGGAGCCAGGGATTTCGGCCCTTGGCCGGGAGTAGAGTGTTTTGGAGCTGCGGCTTTACTATACTGCCTCCTGCCGGTCAAGTACCGCCGCCTCACGGGCGGTGGGGGAAGGTGGGGGAAGGAAATGAGAGGTGGTTTAATGTATACTTTAATAGCTACTTTGCATATTAATGTAGGCTACTAGATGGGCTTTTAGCAAAAATCTGATGACTGTGGATGAATACCATCATTCCGAGTCACAACCGTAAAATCACGGAAATGTCATTAACAAAATAGATCACCTATTCGCAAGTATCACAATATTTCTCTCTGACTAACTCTGCGACCTGATCTCGTAAGAAATGTTCAGGTCGACTTGCATCAACGTTGCAATCTTCATTTGGTCCCTGTAATGGAATTTCTTGCCTATCAGGATTTATGGTATAAGGTGAAAAAGTATATAGCTTTTTTCCCCTTCTTCGAGATATACTTACGATTCCTTCACGGGATACCGCCGGATTCAGTCTAGTCTTCACTTCATACGGTCTAGGTTCAGGAGTTAACGTTTTCCTGCGTCCATTTGCCCGAAATTTTATGTTGAATGTCAACGTTCTGTCCCGGAAGAAATGGGGTTTTGAGCACTTTTGCGCCTTTATCATGATATGCATTTTGAAGGCGTTGTCTTTCCTGAAGACGGTGAAAAATGTTTCTCGGTGGTCTCGGTGGTATCTTTATTGTCAGATTCGACCCTATCTTACGACCATGTAATGACTCTGCCATAACGAAGCTAAAATTATCAGGGTATGTGTCTGCCTCATTGGGCGGGTGTAGTGCCGCGTAATATGCAGCACATGGCTCTGTTGGATCGGAGGACATAACCCCACCATCCATGCCACCACAGATATTACACATGATCTTCAGTGCCAAAAGGCCCGGGATTGGTTTTTAATAATAAAAAAATTCCCAAGAATGAACTTGGGATCCAAACAAAACAACTGCAGCATTATGCCACGGCTTCAAAAGTCAACTGACCCACTTCTCAGCCCCCAGTCCTACTTCGATTGGAAGTTGCTAAGACCAAATATCATTGGGCGATGTTGGTGCCACGTAATGTGTAGGCGCATGGCGGCTCTGTTGGGGGAAATCGCCCCACCATTAACCATTGCGGGACGTCCTCAAACATAACAGATACCGGTATTACCATACGATCTTAGCCCAAAGGCCCGGGACTAAGGTATATACCAAACAAACTGTGCACGGCAACTAAAATTATTGGTGATCCGACAAATTACCGATGAACGGCTACCGGACCACTACCGTGTATACACTTGTACGTAGTGGTGATGCGTCATTAACATTGGTAACAAACGTGCGCATTGAATCATTATAACCCGGCAGTTTATTTTAACGTACGCGTGACGTCACAGGGCGGTTGCAGCACATAATTATATTATAAAGACTATATTATTATTTGGGTCGTTTCGTCAATCTCGAAACGGTCATTCTTACGTTTACACGATCCCTCAATGTATCCATTGTGTTGTTTATCGAATCATTAATAATCTCGAAACCTACTTTTACACTGTGCATACAGCTTCAACCAAGAAATGGCTCAAGAACATATTTCATTCCATCAATTTGGATTCTCCAACCGAGGTGACTACTTCCTACTTTGTGTTGGCTAGGCCTAATTAAACACTTATATTAGTCTACTGGACTGTTGTCTCTATATACTCTCTAACCGTTTATTTACAACCCCAAAAAACCACTTATAACTGGGTCGTGGACGAACAATGATTCTGAAATTACTCACGCCGCTTCTCAGAATAGATAGAATGAACTGATTTCAATAATCTCGAGCAATGTATCCGGCTAGCCTACACTGCCAATGTTTCGTGTATTGTTTGTTTTGTATTTAGATGATGGCTAGGCCCTAGTCGGTTAGGCTATTGATCTTCAATTGATCTTCAGGTCTTTAACAGTCCAATCGATATAGCATTGGGAAGTGGATTAGTTATTTTTCCTGATGGTGCCGTGGCCATAATGCCATATAATAAAATAATAGGTGGCTTTTCTGGAAAGGCAACACGCTTGTATATATATTGTTCAGTTTCTATGCGGAAAGTATCATGAATCTTTGCAGTCAGGTTTTCCCGTGTGTGCGTGTGTGATGCTTTGCTTGCAACTAAACCACCAAATCTCGATAAGCGAAGAACCGCTTAATTTGTTCATGGCAAATAATTTGCGCAAAATAAAAGACTTTTAATAACCGGCAATTCCCAAGCTACCCGAATTGAGTGAGGAGATGCGTACAAATGCGTTGCTGAGTGAGCTCACGGATGCCTTCAACATAGCGTCTGTACCACCTCGACCGATCACGCGTGAGAGGCTACCGTTGATTACGGTGTCTGTGGATACATTATACACAATAGGCGCGCACACATCACGCACATACAAAACATGCGCACAAACGACACGCACACCAAATAAAGTTTAAGATCGCGTACAACAGCCATCGCGCTAGTATGTAACCGCCCGTAGGCCTACATTATATATTTATTTCCCTTATTGCGTCAACCCGCGTTGCCTTGTTGATAGGAAAGTAAACATCCTCGTCTGAGCATAAACTGTAAAGATTCGCGGACGTTTGCATACAGACCTACCGCACCTGCAGACACGGTTCGTATATTAACTTGATTAACAAGTTTCGATAATGCTGGAAAAATTGTTTGAATTTACTGTTTAATCTTAATTAACACCATTTCTTTTTCAGGTCAAATCTACCAGGATACATGTTTTTTTTCCTCAAACTGTTTTGACATCATTACTGTATATACCGACCGATCTTTCATAACCTATTCAATACATTAGCCTATATGTATAGCAATATTGAAGGCCTACACCTGTAGTAGCTAATATTATAATGTGAAAGTCTACTGCGCAAAGATGGATTTCAGAGGCGGATCTAGTTGGCGTCCGCCAATCGTCCACCTACCCATCCAAAGCAGTAGTTTTATGGACAGGTCCCAACGGCCCCCGACGCTGGATTTATTCTATATTACTATAGTTCTAACCTACTGCTTACTACAATTTGTGAAGTAATTATTTTGATGATTCTTTTTTCACGTTGTTTTGGTGTGATTGAAGTTCAAACATTATTGCCGTGTTACTCCTTCGGCAAATTTGTACACTTGGCGACTCGGAGTAAAACTGAATTCATAACCAAGATTGTTGATTGTGGATTTCGCTTGTGTGTGACGCTTTGCTTAAAAATACGAAATTTTGATAGGTTTGATAGGTTTTTTGCCCAAGCAATAAGGCTTTAAGCAAGCAAGCACACGATTACCCAAGCTACTGCACACAGATGCGTTGTTAAGGGAGACGCACAAAGATGCGCTGTTGGTTGAGACGCACACAGATGTGATTGCGTCTATAACTGCTCTTAGACTATCAATCACGCGGGAGAGGATGCAACACGCAAAACGTGCACAGCCTAAGCGTACAATAAGCTAGCGTGTGATGTTTTACCAAGCATACACCATGTCCTTATTACGTCAGTCCATGGTGCTTTGTTGATAGAGACGTAAACTGTAATTGTTCAACTTTGATACTCAACTCGATAATGACGTCGGTGAAATTGTAGACCTCTTTTGTATTAAAACTCATCTTACCTTTTTAGTAAAAACAGTTCCATAATTCTTAACCAACATTGTTGTCTTTCTTCCTCTCACCGCGTAAGTAAAATTCCGCAGTAGCGTTTTTGGTCGCGTATTAAAGTGTACGGCATTACAGAGATGGTTTGTCATTACGCAATGCTTCGTAGTAAACTATTATAGTTAATAGTTAATGGTTAATCGCTTCTTTGCCTTAATTTAAGTTGGCTAAGATCATAAGTTTGGTGTTGTTTGGCATAGAGCCCGCTAAGTTCTATCTTGGGTGGGTTTTCTTTTAAAGTATCCGGGCTATCCTCCTCCAACAGTACCGCGAACTACACAAGTTACGTGGCACTACACTAGCCAAATGATCTATTGGCCTGAACAGTTCGATCGATAGATATGATTGGGGCTGGGAAGCTGGTCGCTTGGGCACTTGATACCTTTGCGTATGAAACCAAGTTCTTCTTCTGAGTTTTATTAAAAATCAGTATATTGGCCTATAGGCTAAATTTCCAATACTTTCTTTTCATTTGGTTGCCTTTCCAGAATTATTCCTTCAATATCCTCGAATCCTGAATTCGAGATTCTCACGATGCATCGGAAGACACGCATTAAGATGGCTGACTTGAACCCTCTACTGACCTGTGCTCTCTGTAAGGGTTACCTGATCGACGCCACCACTCTCACGGAATGCCTTCACTCCTGTAAGACACCACGGTACTTGGATAGTACTTGAAAGTGGATATAATACTTTATGTAAAACCACCTCAAATATAGGATACATGTATAGGCCTATGTATAAGTTAGGCTAGTATCTACATACACGTGTACATACGTTATATATGTGAGGTATATGCTTCATGTAAAACCACATCAAATACCGTATACGTTATGGCGTACGCTAGTATCTATATACACATAGGCCTATACATACTATTATTTGAGTTATATACTTGACGAGTGTAAGACCACCTCAAATATAGTATTCCGTAGTATGTATAAGTTAAGGCGTAGGCTAGAATCTATGATACACATAATATATATTATACATACTCTATAATTATTTGAAGTGCCATGATCCGCATCCTGTGAGATATTTTGAAACTGTAGATGTTTGTTTGTTATGTTTTCAGTTTGCCGGAGTTGTCTGCTCCGTTATCTGAATACCAGTACACAGTGTCCTAAGTGTGATACAACCATCCACAGTACAAGACCTCTACTAAACGCAAGGTAAACATACGATACGAAACCTCGGTTTCTTCAAAATTATATACTTGCTAAGAAGAAAAAAGAACCTGGGCACGAGTGTTAGCGTCAAATAATAATGTCGATCATGACAAAGACAAAGACTACTCTCATTATGTAATTTACACCGTTACGGTATAACTATTATCAATTTGGAACTTTTAGCTTAACTAAGAAACGTAAGGATTAAAAATAATATAAAAATAACTGATATCATGTAAGGTAAAGCAATCAAAGTGGCAATACTCTTGTAGAAAATATCGATTTAAAGAAACCATTACTATATTTCAGTTTGTAATTATAATTTAGTTCTAAATTTGATGTATTTCTTTCCTTCATTTCGCCATCGGTTGCAAACAAAACAAGCAACGAAACAAGAGACACACAAACAAACAACAGGCACCTATACACGAAACTACTGATGCGTAAACCGTGAAAGAATTAGACTATTTGAATTCCAAAAAAAAATCCAAAGGTACTGCCTATTAAAATGTGTGTTGTGTGTTATTGAAAGCTAATGAACCCTCTTCACTTGGTTATCATTTGATGTTTATATAGCCGCTCGTTGCCATGATTAGAAACTGTGCATTTGTTTATCATATATAATATATGAAATATTTCAACTATATGCGTGTGGCTCTTAAATGCGTTTGGCTTTTAATGGCGGTAATAGGTAGACATAAAAGTTTCGGATCAGAACCTCTTTCTGGAAAATGGGTGAGAAATCCATATAGACTATTTAACGGCCGCCTGTTTTGGTTAGGATCAAGTGTAGTAGTAGTAGTAGTGGTTTTGGAATTCTGGTTCTTTCTTGGTGTCACAGTGGCCTTTTCATCTAAATGCAATCTATATTTAAATGGTGACGGGATTACTCCTCCAGCCTTTATTATTTCATTAACTTACTTTTATGAATATAATAACCGCGGAACAAAAGCATGTGGTATTACACCTTTATACATTTCAGGACTATACTGGTACCAAAGCTATTCATCACAATACATTTTTTTAATATGAAATTAGCTGCCTTTTTGCATTGTCTGATTTGTTGAGAAACAATAAAATCTCTTTGGTGTGCTTTCTTTTAATTAGAGCCGACATAGCTTTACAAAATGTCGTCTACAAACTGACTCCGGGACTTTTCAAAGGTGAGGTTCAACACTGACACTTTTAATAACACTGTAGACTGTAGGCCTAAAAATCAACAATATGATAAATTTATTCAAAGAAGGATGAATTCTAAATAAATACGCTTAACTCATAATAACCCAACTCATATAAAATATTTCTGTATTTTCTATTTTTAAACACAGGCCAGGTTTTTTATTATTATTATTATTATATTTTACTTTGGAATTAGGCCGTCATTACTTTCAGGCTAGAGACGGAGGATGCTTGCGTTTGACGCAAATATTCGTAATTTGATATTCTGATCCGATTTATACCCCCGTGAGTATATATAGGCCTACATTATACTGATAACCTTACGGTAGACCGTTGGTTACCCATGTTCATTGAAACAAACGATCTTTACACCAATTTGCTTCTCGAACCATTCAAATTAAGTGGTAATATCCTTCAAAGCATAACCAACTTTCCCATGTGCTTTATTTACATTTAATACATCAATGTAAATGCGCAAATAAAGTAACAAATTACAGACTGAGGATTTAAAAAACAACCAATGTATGATGAGATCATCCTGCAACGGATTGATTTTCTTCTTGGATGTGGGAAATTCCACAGATTTGCGAGAAAACATTACTATTTTATTATTCAGTTCACTAATTTGAATACGCGGTACCGGTCTACAAGTTAAGCAAGTCAATCTGAGTTACCACATCAGTGGCAACTCGGAAGCAATGGGAATGCAGTATTGATGTACATACGACCTAGCTTAGTCGTGGATGTATTTACAATGTACGTGACTTGGCGTAGGTATATAGGCCTATATATATA
>JAODAG010331110.1:0-10811 GCA_027574785.1 Orphnurgus asper
CTCGTTGCCTACAGAGAAGAGCAAATTGAGCGGGTTTTTGTTTTAAAAACCCACAAATTTTGATCGGAGGCTTCTTTTTTCAACAACACACGTCCGTGCGGGGCTGTAACTCCACGAACCGAATCCTTCTTTTGGAAGCCGACCGCGTGGACTCTTCGGCGGAACCGGAGGTGATTTCCCGGTCTCGAAAAAAATTGAAATGCCCGGTCATGCGCCGCCGCCGACGCTGTGAACGGAATATCGAAAGTGAAATCCATCCCGGAGACGGTGGAGTGGCCGGCCGGGGAGAGAAGCCTTTCGAGATGAAGCAGCGAACCAGCCTGCCTCCCGAGCCTCATCGAAATTGCAAATCGGGGCTTCAAAAAATTAAAAAACGGAGATTTTGACGATTCCGCGGCGGCGCGCGCGCGGGTCCGCAAAGGAAAGATTTTTATCGAAGAGGCTTTAAACTAACGCGCTCTGTATCCGGCCGACCGTGGCTGATGACGCAGGTTGCATAATTCGGGAAAAAGACGGCAAAATAACGACGAAAAGCGCGCGGTGAGTGACGCTGCGGAACGTTGAACACGGGGAGAAACTTTGCGAAAAATATAGCGACGTCATTTCAAAGATGGTTGGAGAGCAGAAAATGTTTCGAATCGAGGAGGGGGAGGTCATGGCCAATTTTTGACGTATATTCTTGGGGGGGGGGGGGGTATATTGTCATGATACTGACGCAGGGAGTTCTTACCTTTCTAACAACTCCATGACTGAAGTGTGCTCATTATGTATATCTTTCGTATCAGCACAGCACGGAATCCTGCGCACTATATGTAAATCATATCTCGCGGTCATCATTCTTTGTCTCCGGTTGCCTTAGCCTATACTTATAGCTATTATTTTTCAACGGCGTACTTTGTGCTAACCTTGAAAATTAATTGTGCTGTGATTCCATGTGCCGGGTACACACTTTCAGCCAAAGGCGGCAATTACGTAAGATTATTAGCCAACCAGAGTGTGACAAATTGGTTGTTAAGTTTTTTTTCTTGTATAACCGATATCTATAAGTATGCTTTATTATGACAACAATAAAGAGTACTATAACTTTACAACCAAAGTACAGGGTTTGAGCCTGATCTTGATAGACACTTCACACTTTCGCATATGATTAACAAATACTTTACAGCCCACCATGCAGCAAACAGACAAGTTCTAACAAAACTATATTTATGTCATCTGTCCCGATGATGGTATACAATTAGAAGTTTGCAGTGACAAAGTAGTAACCTTTTGCAGCGCCGACGCAATTCCAGGGCTTTGTAGGACAAGATTAACTTCCAGACTGAAGTGATCTCTTGGTCACTATGCACAACGACGTTAAATATCCAGCGTAGCCTAGCCTACTTGGGATGTTGTAACCCTCGGGGGAGCTTGGTGTACGACTGGGCGACATGGATGCTTACTAGGCTTATCGATTTGTGACAGTATGATTGATGTTACACATTAGGTCTATAGGATTGTACATGACACGTATATATAGCCTATATATATAGGTTATATAGCTATATAGAGCCTATATAATCCTTTTTTTGTTCGCAAAACTCAAAACTGAACCGTATCCCACCCAAGAAAGACATGACAGCCCCACGGTGCCATTAACAAGTGCAGATCATTGGGCGAGTGTAGTGTGACACAATGTGCAGCTCATGGCTCTGTTGGAGGCGATAGCCTCACTAGAATCCAACACAGACCGTAACCTTTAAAGGTCTTTACGCGATCGACGATATCAAATTAGATTTTCTCTGGACAAAATATCAGAAACCACCAAATACAGAACAGGGTATATTTGATTGAATCTTGTTATATAATTGATATAGGCCTAACCTTCAAAACCCTCAGTGGTTCAGCTTGGAAAGGAACGCTAATGATCTACCGTACTTGGGCCAGGTGAATGTGCAGAAATATACCACCGAGTAAGCAGAAGAGCCGACTGCCACAAAACATCTCATAAGGTTCCGCAAATAAGAAGCTCACTATGCAGCCGTAACGTCAGAATGTGACGTATTGCATACATAATACATTGCACTTAGCTAAGTACGGTGCATTTTGCGGAGATTTGTGACGTAAATCGGTCACGCTGAAGTAGTTTATCAACTGCATGGGATACTCATCGACTGATCCACTTGTCTCAATGCCTCAATTAATATATAAGTTTTGAACGACAGTCTCACATTAATTTGTTATCCTTTTCACTTTTTACTCTTACTATGCCGTACATGTTACGCTTTATCGTCACATTCCGCTGCATATACGGAAAGCACAGTGAGCTCCAAGGTACCGTACGTAATATTACTCATCTGTAAAAATGATCTCCATGTCTATACTGTACTGTCCGATCGAAATAGGTTTGGGGCTGGGAATGCATGGATCAGTTTGGCGAGGCATATGCTACCGCGCCGTTTGGGTTTTATGCGTAGGATCTTGGTAAACTTCCGACCAACTGTTCTTCCTTATCCAATATTGTGCCACTACCATGCAGCACCACATCAGTAAACAGTTTGCTATAACAATACCGACTCACAAACTCTATCGCCAAAAGTACACAACCATGAATAAAGAGCGGGACCAGATATCTTAATCTTGTATATTATATACGGCACATACCTGATTAAGTTGATCGGTTCTAGGCTACAAAATGCTACAAAATTGTGGATCGTTTCACTTTTGGATCCGTATGATTCGTAAGATAATTTCGATAGTTGTAACAATCTGTTTTAACAGATGACCTTACTTTCCCAAATCTGCTGGAGAAAAGGAAATGGAAGGACGAGGAATCCGAGCTTTACACCAGAGGTGTATTCGTCTTCGTTTTACAGGAGAGGTCTAGCCTGGAAGAATAACGTTGGACGCCCATTTACATTTCAGCCATAGCAACAGATGGTTTATTACCCAATCTAACAGTCCTTTCTTCCACATCTGCTCTTCCTGATCTTTCCTCGATTTGGGCAGTGCACTATCTGATGAAGGTGCACTAACATAATTTGTTTGTCATCTGTTTTAATTTATTATTCTCAAAAATCCATCTCCTTTACAATTGGATAGACATGGTTGTACATCATTAGGAAAAAATACATAGTGAGGAAACCTTATTAAGAATGTTAAGAATTGTAGCGATTTTATTGTTACTTTTATGCTTACAGGAAAGATATTTTATTCAGTCCAATCGTTATCTCAAAGCGTCTTCTGGGTTATATAAAGCATTTGAAACATTACTAACTCCATTCAACTCTATCTGCAGTTCCTATAACGAGGATATAAGATGATTTACGGCAGACTGACAAAGAGACAAGTGTTTCTGTTTCTCCATAAGAGCAAAATCGATATTTGACATTCAAGAAACGCATTCATGCTGGAATGACGAAATTTTCTGGAGCAAAGAGTGAGATGGGTATTTTTTCTCTCTCTTGGAAACAATAATAACAGAGAGGGAAAGGATTTTGTTCCTTCGTTTTCATTCGAAATGTGTAAGAAAGGTCGTCACGACGAACATCGTTATATTGCCATTGACAATTGTATCTTCAGCTTAGTCTGCCTCTATGGTCCTAATATTGATGGTCCGGCTCTCTTCGCCAACTTTATTCCATTGCTTTATAACTTTCATTGTAACAACATTTTCTTCGGTTGCGACTATGTATACTTTCGTTTTTAATTTAAATCTGGAATAGCAGGGAGGTAATGGTCATACTAACTGTAACACTAG
Organism: Orphnurgus asper; assembly: GCA_027574785.1. NCBI lineage: Eukaryota > Metazoa > Echinodermata > Holothuroidea > Elasipodida > Deimatidae > Orphnurgus > Orphnurgus asper. The sequence continues at coordinate 3,740 of JAODAG010331110.1, forward strand.
AGTTATGTTGTACTAATATTTGATTGACATTTGGCGCGAAAGGAACCCACGTTTAAAGCTCTATACATGGCGGTCTAACGTTACCAAAAGATTATTTTGTCGTTATTATTGTCGTTATTATGTTTGTTTCATATTTCTCGTAAACTATTGTTTAAAAGTCCAGTCAGTTAATTTTTTATATGATCATACTGTTGTTTCTTTCTCTTTCGATACTTCATCTGGAAGTTTAATAATTCCCTTAGGATGACCAAAACTACATTTACCAATAAAAAATAAAAAATAAAAAATGTCAATTTGGTGGGAATTTTCTAAATATACTTCGCAAGGAAAATAAATACATTTGGTAAAAGTATTAGATTTACTTTAGACCTCATCCAATACTGCCAAGACTGGCAACAAAACTGGTTTCATTATGCTAGTAGATTTAGAATTGGCTATTGATAGACTTGACTCGAGTTCTTTGTACAATACCTTGACATAATTAGGTTTGTGTTCAGAGTAATGATTTGTCTTTAATCAGGTACCTTTAATTTAAGTCGAGGTGTTAGACATGGCTGCCCTCTTAGCCCGTATATGTTTATGTTTAGGTTTTTGCTCAAATGGTAATCTCTAATGGGCACGTCAGAGATAATGTATTTACTAATACCAGGAGGCTAAGGTGGGAATACAGTCTAATTCAACAGCTGGGTATAGGAGGGAGATAATGAAGTATATATTCCTCTCCAGGCGTTATAGGCCTATCAATGTATACATTGAAAAAAGGAAAGGTTATTCTTGTTAAGTATTGTTCAATCGTTGATGTGTGGTACACATCATTTGCATATCATTAACTTAATTAATTAAATGATTTATTGCATGTTTATGAACTACAGATATTGAGGAATGAATGACTTGAAAGTGAACATCTCTGTTAGTTTCAGAGTCCTGTGTATGACCAACAATAGTAAGACAAATCATCCTATGAAGCGATTTCACAATTAGAGCCTTAATTATTACATAACGAGCATTAGGACCATTAATTATACAGTAAAATACATTGAATTGAAATAACCTCTCGTAGGATTATTAGCAGCCACACAACAAAGTCACCTGCCAAGTTGGATGGAATAGTTTTCAACATTTTAGTTCAAAATAGTAACTTTGAGAAAATGACCTTATAAGGGAAGCATTTCCCCCCCCCCAAATTCCCGCGAAATCGTAAGGAATGTTCGTCCTTTTGCATTTTACACGCACTATTGTCAAATAAAATGAAGCGTCCAGGGGTATAGCAATCTCCCTCAATTGATATTTTGGAATGTTCTTTTTGCATTTTGAAAACTTTGGCTATCTTTCTCCGTTTTCTTGTCACTTTCGCCATAATGGCCAATGATCTGCGTATGCGCATTTTGTCTTTGGTGTCATTGTGAATCCTGGTGTGGATGCCTGGTGGAATGTTGAGGGCATCCATTACTCCTTCTCTGCTGCTAGCTCCAAAATTCCATTGCAATACTGCAGATGCTAGGGCTCTACAGACCATTTTGGGACTAACTACTTTTTCTTTAGGGCATCGCTGCCATAATTATGTTATTGAAGGCTTCTTTCTGGTTTTGGGTTAGTCCCGGTAAACACCTTCGTAGAAGCTGTGGCTATGATAACTTCTCATAGACTGGTTTCATGTACTGCAAGAAGGGTTGTGGAAGTATTTTACCTTCTCCATACGTATCGGTTTCCTCTCACATGTCCCTACGGTATTTACACCAATGATCATCAGGGCAATAGTGGTGCTGTTCATCAACATCATCATAGTCAATGTTATGAAAAAGTCCTCCCATTATTTCCTTCTGCATGCCCTCAACATTTTGCTGTATGACCGTTTCATCTTTACTGTCAGTTACAAACTTGCAAATAGCATTCCTGTAGTAGTCCCCTTATTTAGTTATCATTGGATTGCTAAGCCCTTGCCTGCCTCCTTTTACGTCTTTGTTTTTGTCACGAATATTGAAAAAAATTAAATATCCTCTTGTGGACATGATTGATGCAGTCGAGCTTTTCAATCGTAACGTCTTGTACATAGGGTTTCACCTCATTCAGGGTAGCAATAGTGTTGCTGTTGCCATCTGAGACAATTGTCGTATACCTTAATTTATGTTATCAATGGAACGATTCCACAAGAATTTAGCAAGGTGAGTTTCCATTGCTGGACTGGATCCAAGATAGTTTGCCTTGCATTGCCCAATCTTCGTATGTTTAGAGGCCCAATGTTTGTAGTCATCAGTCGTTTGATCAATGCGTTGGTGCTTCTGGCAGACCTTGCATACTTTTGAAGCCAACTCAACAGCTAAAATCTCAGGGTCAAGCGAGATTGCTATTCCAATACCAAAATTCGAAGTAAAGCCTCTCTTATGCCAAGATCCGTCGAATGAAACGGTGACGTCGATGACAGAATCATCAGTCAATGCGGGGTCATCAACCATAACACTTCTTCGTAGTCTTTTACTTGCATTCTGGAGTTCTGGAGAGATGAGGCTAAACCATGTCTGAGTGCTTGAGTATCTTCTTTGACAATAATTATCCCTGCAATGAAAAAAAGGAACTTTTGAAGGAGAAACATTACAGTCATAATAAAATACACTGTGGCTTTACTACTTGCTCTGACAACCATATGAGGTTTGTGATACCAACAAGTTTAGAAAGACGTAGCATCACCCCCCCCCCCACACACACACACGCAAACACACTAACGTGTAGCCATCCCCTTCCAAGATTGAAAAGTCTGCGGTCTACACTGGTATCATGCACAATGATTACACACTAGTCTACAGTTACATTTATCACAGGAATATATATATATTACCATTGAATATATTTCCTTGCTTAGGCCTAGGTACCTTTCCCTCCCATACCCTCAATAATATCCAAGCCTATCCAGTCCAGTGTAGTTCTAGCATAAATAGAACTAGCTACGCTATAAAGTATGTAGTACTGGGCCTAAGAATCTAGGCTATACCACGTCAATAGTATTTGCCAACCATAGAAATAGTTATTTCTATGTTGCCAACCTAGTATTGGCTGTAACCAGACTACGGTAGTATAGTGTAGGCCTAGCTAGTGACATCTCACCTGTAGCACACACATGAAATGTTGACAATAGGCCTACTTGTTGAGTACAGTTAGATCAATAAGTCTGTAACCTTCTGCATGAACTAATCCCTCTCCATGACCATAACTTTCTGTTTCAGTGTTCATTATCCGAGAGTATTTCAACTTTTTTGCTTCTGGAGTCTCGCTCATCTGTTCATCATTGGTAGTGGTTCTGCTACTACTGGGCAAATCCTGTACACACTGTTGTTGTTCAATACGTGCTGCACTGTCCCCAGAAATGCCACTTTTTCGGAAGACCTTTAAAACCATTCCTATTTCGTTTTTTTCCCATCGTAATAACATATAACCAGTCAATACAGTAGAATAATCCTGATGGACTCATCAAGAATGCTGATCATGATAGTTTACTGATCAGGAAGCCTCTTAGACTCGAACAGAAAGCTGATGATGACAGTTACAGTTTAGTAAGGATAAGGAAGCCTCATAGGCTCATAAAGTACCGTAGGTTGTCATAAGATCATCGATATGTGTAAGTTAATTAAGCTTTATTAATTTAATTATCAAATTTTCAATTCAGTGTGTGTGTGTGTGTGTATAATATGAATGATGACTACGTAGGCTACATCATTGGACACACCGTCGAAACGCATTGACCGTATTGTGTGCCCGGTTACTACCTGCATAAGAGACAACCGTTCGATTACTATATCAGGCTACTGGTTCTCGTGTACCTTTTTGGAGGTTTTTCATGTGTGACTTTTCTTCAAATTCAAAGGTATACCGCGACATAAACAAAATGCAGGCATATCTCGTTGATTAATCGATTCTTACTGTTGATTGATAAAGGTGGATATCGCAAGACGGGTTCCTATTATACTGGCAGGTATATACGAGAGAAAGTGCACCGTCTGTAAGTAAGACAGGTTAGGTGCTACCACCTTTTTAAATTCAATAACGCGTTGATTCCCGAGTATGCATGCTGCGTAGATCATCGACGTTACCTTGTTATGTGCGTTTATCCAGCAGTGGCTTCGATTGACTTTTCGGAAGAAACAAATTTAAGCAGCTGATAAAGCAGCCTCACGGTTTTTTTTATGTTTTCATGTAAACTATTACATCTTCAACTCAAAAGCGAAACCAAAATGTTTCCACCTATTGATGAGTAAAAAAAGCATATCTCATCAAAACAGTCAGTTTGTTGAACTGATAGAATGAGCTGCATTGGTATGTTCGAGTGATAATAACTATCAATAGTGTGTTCCATTGTCATCGTTTTATTTAACTAAACACGTAAGCCATAACGAGATGCTATGTTTCTGGCCACCACTGACTTCTTTTTTCTGTTAAAAGCATAAAGAGAGAGAGAGAGAGATAGATAGGTAGATATATAGGGGGACAGAGTTCATAGTATGGGCAACTTCATAAAGTTGTCGGCACTGTAACGCGTCCATAAATTTATTTTTAATGACTAAAGTTTGTGAGGAAAATGAGTCAAAATCTACTCGACTCCTTTCCTTCTAAATTTCATTTATTTTTCGGTCGAACTTGATCGACTCCTCATCTCATCAATGCTCGTCCTGCACTTTTCCTCTTTTGGTTTTTTATTTTAAATTTTCGCGACCTTTCTTTCAGAATCCCGGAAGACTGAAAAGGACGCAACATTTGCGATATAGGATCATTAGTTTACTCTTCCCTGGATAAGTCAATAACGGACCATTAGCAACGGAAATGTTGAGAAAACAAGTTTAGCTCACTCATTTTTAGCCGAGACAGACAAAAAAAATATCACGACTCGAATCCTAACGCTTTCAGCCCACCCCCACTTCCCCCATCAATTTCGAAAGGTATCACAACTGAATAAAGACATTTCTAAAATTATTTGCTTTTCCGTAATATCACCAGAAGAATTTCGTTGTTTGCACGTCGCAACCGTTTAATTTTCGTCGAGGTGCAGTTTTTGTCTCCATGAAATCAATCGATATTGTTCAGCCTGCTAAAGGAAGGAATCATGCGAAGTTTCACGTCGCTAACGTTATTCTCTGAAGTTTACTTAATTAAAAAGAAATTGTATACTATATTGTCCAATATTTTTCGTGTTAAGCTTGCCAAATGTTTTTTCCCCAAGTGCACTGTACTTCTCATTCTTTTGGCCGAGATCATGTGTATAGTACCTGTGGTGTTAAGGGCGGCCCGCACTGGTTAATGGTGGGGTAATGTCCTCCAACAGAGCCATGCACTACACTTCAACGGGGCACTATATACTCGTCCAATGATCTTCGACTTTTACAGTCAGATCGAAATAGGACTAAGACTGAAAAGTGGGTCAGTTGGCTTTTGAAGCCGTGGCATATGCTGCCTTTCGGAGGGTTTTCTTAAAAAAAACTCTCTTGCTTTCGCCTCATTTGCTATTACAAGGCATGTAGTCGTTGGTATAGTAATGATTAGGAAACCTCATAGGCCCATAAAGAAAGCTGACCATGATAGTTTAGTTTACTAGAATATGGATTAGGAGTCTCATAGGCTCATAAAGAAAGCTGATCATGATAGTTTAGTATAATAAGGATTAAGAAGCCTCATCATAACTCATAAGGAATGGTGATCATGATTGCTTAGTTTAGTATAATAGGCTTTAGTATTGTAAGGATATGCTTATAAAGAAATCTGATGATGATAGTTTAGTTTATTTTAATAAGGACTAGGAGCCTCATAGGCTCATAAAGAAAGTTGATCATGATAGTTTAGCTTATATAGTATGAAAAGGATTAGGAGCCTCATAGTAGGGAGTTGTTATTTAGAAGAAGATACAACAAATAAGACTCTAGCAAACTAAGTCTGTGCCGTACTGATACGGTAGTAATCGCCTTATTGTTTCTCGGCCAGGTATGCAAATTTGCATAAAACTTATTATAATCAGGCACAACGCAGACGTGTTGTCTGCTACAGTTCCAGGCGGTCCGAAGATCAGATTCTACAAGACAACTTATATTGCCAGTCCGACGGCGTTTTCTCTTTATTAATATTTCACATTTACGACGAGATTCGACACCCTATGCACTATAGGGAGGCGGTAGTTTACATATTCTGTTCTGCGTGGAAATCATCCCAGTTTAGTATTAATATGTTACCGTTCGGTTCGATGTTTTTCCTTGTACGAGAGGTATAATTAAATTAAAGAATGTAGGTCGGTCGTTTTTCTTAAATGTGGAATGTAGTCGTAACATCTGTCGGTGCACAGTTGGGTATGAAACCATTGTTAAGTTGAAGTTATTGTACAGTTGTTGCGTTATCTGTGAAAAAGTGACACTTCGGAAAGAAGAGGAAGTTAACTGGACCAACAACAGAAGTGTCAATCAGGGAATCAATTCGTCAAAAGAGGTTAATGGGATGTTATTTAAAGCTGGTCGATCTTGTAGTATCTCCTTCTAAATAACAATTCCCTGCTTAGGCCTATAGGCGCATAAAGCAAGTTGATCATGATAGCTTAGTTTAGTACAGTACCGTAATGATTGGGAAGACTGATATGCTAAGATAGTCTTCATCGATATGCGAAAGTTAATTAAGTAATATCACATTCGTAATTTATGATTCCTTCGGGTGTATGCGTATGTGCATACTGTGTACATTATCAAATCATAATTACATACCGACATTGAACACAAACAGATTTTCCCTATTGCATGCCCGATTACTACCTGCATAAGATACGGTAATCGTTCGGTACCGGACGGCAACTAGTTATTGTGCCCACTGACAAGGTATTTCACGTATGTTGCAAGACGTAATCCTATATTTGGGAAAAAGTGAATCGTCTGCAAGTATGGCAGGTAAGGCGCTACTATGGATTAACTGCAATAACGTATTGATGTATAGTGTAGATTATCAACGCTAGTAATATATATATATATATATATCGGTATATATATACCGGTATATATATGCTATATGTATATATATATATAGGCTATATATATATAAATATATATAGGCCTAT
>JAODAG010331154.1:0-10807 GCA_027574785.1 Orphnurgus asper
ATATATAATATATAAATATATATATATATATCTCTTTATATAATACTGTCCCTTCTCTAAGTAAACATAACTATCAATTAAACAAGGCGGACACTGCTTACCTCTTAACTTACCTCTTATCCAGAGATGGACGCTAAGTCAAGCTTAATTTCAGTTCACAAATTTCCCTCCCCCTGATCCCCCTTTCTTTCTCCAACCGGCTAAATTTGCATCGTTGGAAGAGTACGACGAGGCAGCGTAATAACTGGCCAAGTATATGTTAGTTTAGTTTAGTATAGTAAGGGTAACGAAGCCAGTCATAGGATCATAAAGAACACCCCAGTCCATGTCGATCACAGGTCGTGATCTGGGGGCCAGGTCCATTCAACAGACCAATGATTATATAAAGAACAGCTGTTGAAATGTCATATTATCACACCAAGTACAATGTTGAAATATTTCCATGGTTTCAGGCAGACTCATGAACTCAACAGCGCACGGTGCCAAGCTTGACCAGGGGGTTGGGGGGAAGAGCTGCATCGTTCAACCCAGTTTTACGGTGAGCTGTGTGATTCTTTATGCATTTATGTAGCCTTGCTAATTAGTAGTATTATTAGTAGCAGTAGAAGTAGTAGCAGTAGTAGCATCAGTATCAGTAGCAGTAGTAGCAGTAGTAGCATCAGTAGCAGTAGAAGCAGCAGTAGCAGCAGCAGCAGTGCAAGTTGTTAAAAAATTCTGCCACAGGATCGACTCTTTGAGCAAAAATTCATCCATTTGAAGCAAATATGATATGATATTATTGGTTGCATATAATGTCGACAACATTTATAAGACGTGTTGGTTATAAGGTAATACACATAGCTGATGCTGTTACAGCAGCATACATAGCTGCAGTTGTTGTAAAGTAGCCTAGCCTAGCCTGCCTAGCTAGCTACTGTACTGGAGGTTTATTGTATCCTGATTATTGTATCCCGATCGGTGGGCGAGTGTCAGCAGTCTTCTTACCTGTACGTGTCCTTGCAGGAACCTCTTGCAATGAATCAGTGCGTCGAAGCCTGACGTGCCCGAGACCATCGAGTATAATAACTACTGACTACTACTACTACTCACCATAGCATGCTCCAGGTTGATGAGCTTTGCCGTTGTTTCGATCAGCTGTTGGTCCTTGTCCTGCAGCTCCGCTTTCATCGTGTCCAGCTCGTAGTTCTTCTTCGTCATCCTGTCCTTCTGTGCTTTCGTCCTCTTGGACTGCTTTTGCTGAAATCCAGGGTTAAAATGCAGAGGTTTTACTGCCGAAACATTAACATTTTGTGGTATTTATTAGCATTCTGATCATACCTTCTTTATTTTCCCGACATGTTCACATATAAGACCATTCAATATGTTGAATACTGATATCCAGAAGTAGTCCTTAAGTTAATCTCTCCCTGACTTCCTGCTTATGCCTACAGCATTAGGTGGTATATTTAGGGAGAAATAGCTGGGTAGGGACTATATGAGTAAGAAATTATTGAATGGGCTTTTTGAGCATGTGAGGGAGTGTTTGGTGAACTTGGATTAGTTTGAAATCATTGGTGTACTTTGGTTAAAACTTGTGGCTTTAGCAGTCTGATGACAGTCACAATATTTATATAACTTAATATCAAGAGGATTACAGGATCAAGATAGCATGTTGCTGCATAAACCTCAGGACAGAGATGAGGTAGCAACACAGTGGTTGTTGTTGATTCGGTAGAGTATAGCTTGCCAAATTTGTGACAGGCATTTGTTTAACAGTTGAAGCCTCAAACAGATCCATTTACAGAATTCTGTCACATCTGACATGTGGGGGGGTGTAAAGAGAGTGTGTAATATGTTAAAAGGGGAGTGTACCCAAGTGCCTCCAGAAAGAGTTTTAAGTGTAGAAAGATGTTTGGGGAATATTGTTGTTCCCTTTCTACAGTATTTTATTATTTTTAAAATTGGAAAGTGCTTACTCCATGCAAAGGTTCTCTTTCTACTAAATGTTGGTTCAGGTTCACATTGGATGCCAAAGAGTCCCTGTTGCTACTGTGTACATAATATGTCGAAGGTGCTCATTCCAGAAACCAAAATGCAACTGACTAGGAATGTGCATGCATAATTGTGTGTCCATGGGACAGGTGTTTCGACAATACGATGCTTAACTCCAGGAACACCATCTGTTATAAAACTGTACAACAGTTAATTGAGCTGTAAACAAACTTACTCTACACAGAGATATCAATACTTCAAGCACTGATTGTCCCATTTATACTACAGAGAAAGTAGATAATAAAAACACTGGGTACACATTCACTGACCAGTGAGAGTTGTCTTGACAAAGACTGGCTGCTAAGTTCATGGGGTTGAGATTTTTATGAGTTGTGACATTCAGGTGTTTTATTCTCTGGGAGATCATATTCTGTTGTCACTTCCTTCGGCATTTGTATTACCCACACAAAGCCAGGAATCTGCGGGTGGATAGTCATCTTTGTCCTTCCCAATAATAAGCCTAAGGTCAAGTATTGTTGTATAGTTATTTTACGACTTTCTTTTTGAATTCTCCTCCTGTCAAAAAGATACTTGACAAAAAAGTATGTATTTGATCACGTTCCCATAGGCCAAACACTCTCTCTTCATCCTAAAAAAATGCCCTCTCTCTGTGTGTGTGTACCCTAGAGAGCATTCTCCTTTTTATAAAAACCTGCACCACTGGCTAACTATTTACTTGTACACATCGAACGATGCCAACCATATCTGATTGGTCAACTCGGTCAATATGTCACAATCATGTCACTTTGGACGAATCAGGTGCAGAATTGCAATTTCACTGGATATAGACTGATTAGCCGAACAAAATGCACAAAAAGAAACTAATGTGGGAAAATCCGGTAGAATGCATCATGCGCGGTAAGACTTACAATACGATCGGTAATCTCAAAATAATACGGCCATCCTGATACAATTTAAAGGGGCATGATGCAAATAACTATTCAGCAAACTCAAGAGGGGAGAAAACCAAGTAGGAGATAGGGACCGTTGTCGAGTTACTTACGTAACAGTAAAACTCAAGAAGTGTAGATTTTAAAGCTGTACTTTACCTTTTCTTTCAAGCTCTCTTCATCGTAGCATTTATGTTTGGGCCATTGCTGGCTGACTTTGTCATCATTTTCCAGATGAAATGTCTGAAGCATAAAGCAAAATAAAAAAAATCGAAGTTCGTAAGAAAGGCTTCGTGAATAACTTATTCTATCTGGCAACTGCAAATGTCAAAAAAAAGGGGAACGTTCATAACCTGTTATTTCTCAGGCTCATTGCAGCCTACCATGCCATGTTTGTTGATGACTTGATAGCCACTAAGTGTGCAAGGTTTCTTGCCTACATAGGATAAAGAACACAATGCAAGCCACAAATATTCACAGCCCACAGGCCAATCCGGTAATCTGAAATAACCTGCACTGATTGAGCTATAGGGGGGCCAAAATTAAAATTACTAATCGCTTTCTACAAAACTGTGGATCACTCACAATCCCTAGTCATCCCCGTTTTTACCATTGAAAAAAGTACCGGTTGGTAAACCGGAAGATCTAGCAAGTAACAAAAAAAATCAAATCCATTACGTTTCCTGCGGATTTGACTCGGTTAAGCTGCCGTCTCGTTCGCCAGTACCTTTTTATTTTTGATGGCGTTGTTTAATCTCCTCTCCTGGTCCAGTGTCTCCCTGGTCCTTCTCAGGGTTTCTCTCAAGTAGTGGGCCTCCTCCGTCTTGCCTCTGATATCGCTCTGGGAGGATGTAAAAAATAAAAAAAGCAACGTAAACAGCTAAGATCGTGACACAATCTCAACATTTTTGTTTCTGCAGGCACTTTTGACCGGGGTTTCGGTTTAATTTTGTACCGTCTTTCGTTACCAAACCAAAGCTTCGCTTACAATTAAGCCGCGTGATAAAGTGTGTGCCATACAAGGGCATGGAAACCGTCGTAACTGCTCTCACCGCTAGGCTCTCCACTTGTCCCGCCTTTTCGTTGGCTATCTGCTCCGCCAGTCTCAACCTCTCCAGGTCCTTCTCATAATCTTTGAGGAGGTCGTCCTTCCTGTCCAGCCTCTGGTTCAGGGTCCGAAGCCGGCTGGCGATGAGCTCCAGCGAGTTCTGCCTCTCCTGGTCTATCCGCCCTCGCTCGTCCTTGGGAAGGTGAGCGAAGGATTCCTGGCCGGGGATCTCTCCAAGGGCGAGCTCGTTCGACACCGTTTCAGCGAGTCCGATATACTGCGGGACGAGGAAAGTCAAAAAGATTAATAAACCTATCGATTGCAGCGTACGACCATCATTAGATCAATGCCCAACCTGAACCTAACATTGATACTGCACTGAAGAAGGTTGCTCAGACTATGATCTGATTTCCATCTGGAATCTATCTGATGTAGTCGGTGCATTGAACCATCCAGCCCCTTACAAAACCATCTGGAACCGTTTGAATATTTACGAACACAAAGAGTTTGGAATGAACAACTGTGCTTCTCTTGCAAAAAAACAAAAAAATATCTGTTTCCTTCGTGGCAGAACAGAATATCCTGGTAACAAAACTGAAACCGATTCGTGTCTGCTGAACATGAATTTACTTTTCAACTAGAGAACATTTAATGCAATTAATACTACTGATGTTGTAGTGCCTCATTCCTCCCCAATTTCACTTCACCCCTCACCCCTATGAGCTCAAAAATGATACGTGACATACTGAACAATGACAGTAATGTTACTGATCTACTCGTGCCAGGTATCTGGAAGTCACCATCAAGATAAAACATCACAAGGTGCAGTAAACTATACTAGTTATACATTCATCGACCTCACCCGTCCCTCCTCCCGTTATGAGCTGAAACGTGATACTTGGCATCGGCACATACTCGCCAATACGAGACTGACGTTAGTGAATCTAATTCACGGTGCCAGGTATCTAAAAACATTTTCACATTTTGGCTGCGATTCCAACTCAATATTTTTGTAATTTTAAGCCTGATCATAGCAAATAACATTAATAATAAAATATTATAATAAATAATTCATTAATAAAAATTATAAAATGGCAAGAATATTGCTCTTGGACAGTTAGTTCGCTTACAGCCTTCTCGCTGAGATTCATCGACGCCTGCATCTCGACCCTAGCGCTCCTCTCCACAGCAGCGTCCGACACGCCGGTGGAGACCTGTCCTCTGGCTTTGGCGACCTCGTGATCGAGGACCACGTCGGGGTCCCGGTGGTGGTCGGAGGCGGTGGCGAGCTGGGCCTGCTTGGCCCGCATTTCCGCCAGCTCCTTCTTCAGAAGGATGACTTGTTGTAATGCCTGGTCTTGCGTAGGTACTATATAACAGGATCAGGGGCAAACAACACCGAGGTGAGTTGATTAGTTTCATTTATTTCTGCAATTCTTTTCTCGGTCCTCTGAATGACATGAAGAAATTCAGGCGAAGTACAGACTGGCCTTCTAGGACCAGGAGTTGTATTTAACCAGGAGACTAAATCTAGTCTACTTGATGAATCGGGAAAAAGACTTAACTGTCCAAGCCATTTCAAAGTTTCCACAAGTATCCGTAAACTTCCTTGGTTAAAAGACTTACGCGGTGGTCGATTCGATTCCAAGCCTTTGATCCTCTGCCTCAATTCGGCCAGAGCCTCCCTCTGTCGGGAGATGACCTGTTCGTGGCGCTCGCCCCTGCACTGGGCACCGAGTCCGGATAACTCGTTGGTGATGATGCCCTAAATATCCAGCAGGAGGGAAAGGAAGGACTGACTTAATAGTGAACATTCATGCTCATAAACGTAACTAAAACGACATAAAAACTTACTAAAAACACATACAAACTGACTAATAGCTAGAGTCAATAAAATGATTATTGCTCATTTTAATTTTGTGCTATTAGCTAGAGTCAATAAAATGATTATTGCTCATTTAAAATTTTGTGCTATTAGCTAGAGTCAATAAAAATGACTATTGCTCATTTGAATTTTTGTGCTATTAGCTAGAGCCAATAAAATGATTAAACTTTGCATATGCTGAAGCAGCAGAAACGTCAGTAAAACACAAAAACAAATTCTCCAAATCTTCATACCACAGATTTGGTCCCAAATTTCCGGCGAGAACAGTAACAGAGATGCCTCGACTCGCTCACGTGGACCTGGACACTGCGCTGCTTTACACCAGATTAATAAAGTCCCCCATGGCGGCGATGACAATCCACGGAAGGCACTGGATTTGAAACTTACGGCTCGGTCGTACATCGCGGGCCCCCGAGTCCTGAAGCCACGGAGGCTACGTGCAGGTCTACGACAGCGCTCGCGCACTAATGGGCAGGCTGGTCTTGTAAGGATAAAGGGTGGGTGTCATGGCTTCCTTAATTAACGTACAACAGATTTGCAACTATGGGATTGTATTTTGCCTTTTAGTAGTTAAGGCGCGATGTCGCAAGGCACTGATTTGAGGATCATTCTAAATATTACGCGTCGTTCATATTGCTTCAAGGGTTTTGGCTAATAAATAAACCAATTAAGCACTTCTGCTGAGTGCAATATTTCTCCTGGATTTACCCTTCCACAAAATGAAGGGCGCTATTCAGAAACGACTACTTTCTGCGGAACGTATTCTGTAACCAACCAGTTGACAAGACTGACTTAACCTGATACTAAATTAACTGCAGATACACAGCAAGACCCCTCTGTAAATGGAAGGTGGTGCCCATGGTATGGGTGACCCTATAACTGGACCATAGTTCTCTCGTACCTCTTCTTGGACCTGTCTCAATGCCACGTTCTTTTCTTCTTCCGAAGACGTCAGGAGACTCTTCAACCGATTGACTTCGTTGACGTGAGCATTAAGCTCTCTCTTCATTCTCTCTGCCCCTTCCTTCTCGGATCTAAAACCAAGGGAGAGGGGGGTTTGTGAAGTTATCAATTTAAAAACAGTCTGCTCTTGTTGTGTTTTCCGACGCTAGAAACTCTGGTATCGATCTATGGTCAAAAGTATACCACACCAGATATGTTCTCCTCCCCCCCTTTCACTGCCGCCACAAGATTCTAGGAATAAATCTCTCCCTGCCTCTCCACAGTATTTCAGTAAATTTTGGGTCGATTAAATAATGAAATAAAAAATTGATGGATTAACTCACTCGTATCGTTTGGTGAGCATGTTTATTTCGGTCGTCTTATCATCCACTAGTTCAGAGAGTTTGACCAGCTGCTGTCTCTGAGTGGTCAGTTCTGCATTCTGCTGATTCAGCTGTCTCTTGGTAAGCTCCATCTCCTCTTTCTGACGGTCGCTCAGTTCTCCTGGAGGGAGAAGGTCAGAGAAACGTAAGGGGAAGAAGAAAATCGCAGGGGTTCAAACACAAATATGATTCTCGACGATTATTTCAAAGAAAATGACCCTGAACCACGAACGCAGTTGTTTTTTTTACAAGAATACCAAATGTCCAAACAAATTAGGATTAATGACATCGTCATAGATTAGACCAACATAACGAATATGAGACAACAGAGTAATCCAATCCATAATTTTTAGACACTTTTCAAGAATTACAAATCATGGATTTCAAGTATTTCTCATAAAAGTAAATATCTGGTTTTTCTCTTTTATTTTGAAAGTAACACTCCTTTTTTCGCAAATATATTACGTCACTATCCTCACATATGACCTACTGAACATGTCCCTGCTTCGACCACGCCCTGTGTGTAAGACAACATACGGCACTACTTTGCATGTTGGTATTACGATATTGTTTTCAAAGGCAATGTCAAAATATTCGGCGGAGAAAAATACTGGTAGTGATCTCTGGTTTACAGGATATGATCACTAGCCTAGATATACTCATAAGTTCAAGATAGCTGACCTCTGTGTGTCATCGTTACACCAAAGTCACCCATTCAAATCATCTCCCAGGTGAGAGAGATCATGCTTTGTTTAATCGCACAACTCATTTTCCAATTGAAATGACCAAGAGAACTATGTAACACGCCATTGGATACCATAGCAACCATTTATTGCTATGATTAAATGCCAAATTCCAGTAATCTAAATTTTGACGTATTTGTACAGAATATGTACAAAAACCGGACCTAAACTTTTAGAAACGTTTCTTACCTGTCATGTCAGAAAGACGAGCGGACGCTCCAGCTAAGTCCCTTCTTAAACCTAAGACAACGTCTTGCTGGTCTTGAACTTCTTTCTTCAACTCGGAATTTTCTCTCCTGGATAGACGACAAAGAGACTTTAATCAAAAAGTTTTTGTTCATTCACATGACAGAAATTGATCAGAATACTGTGATTTCTTGTTCATTCACAAGAGCAAAATTTATCAGAATAATGCAATTGCATGTTCATTCATAGTACTGGAGCATAATATAAATATCAGAATACTGTGACTTCTTGTTCATTCACAGGATCAAAATTGATCAAAATAATGAGATATCTTGTCACTCACAGGAGAGAAATTGATCTGGATTCTGTGATTTCTTGTTCATTCACAGGAGCAAAATTTATCAGAATAATGCAATTACATGTTCATTCATAGTTCTGGAGCATAGTATATCAGAATACTGTGACTTCTTGTTCATTCACAGGATCAACATAGATCAAAATAATGAGATATCTTGTCACTCACAGGAGATAAATTGACCTGAATCCTGTGACTTCTTGTTCATTTACAGGAGCAAAACTGATCAGAACAATGTGATTGCTGGTTCATTCACATCAGCAAAATTGATCAGAATATTGTGAATTATTATTGTCACTCACAGAAAATGAATTCATTACATGAGCTTGAATAAAGATGGTCATGAATAAAGGTAACAACAACAGGTGCTTGTTAGTGGTAAGAAGATCTATTAGACCCAAGCTATAAGGAAAGGCTTTTCAAAGAAACTTTGGTTAAGTCCTTAGACTTTGATACAATCTATATATGAACTTCATCTGAGGTCTCGGAAATCATTACGAAACAAAAGAATTATTAAACAAGTACTTGGTGGATTTGAACCACATATAGATAATAACCAGAAGATAACTCCATTTGGACACACTCAGCTGGTTTCAACTTGTTCTATTGTCGAAAACGGTTTCATCGGAAATGAACTTGCCTCAAACAAGTTTGAACCATGTAATCTAAGTTGAACCATTTAATCCCAGTTGAAACCAGATCTTCCTAGCTTGAACAATTTAATTCAAGTTGATACCAGATCATCCAAGTTTGAACCATTCAATCCAACTTGAAACCAATTTTTTTTTATCCTAGTTGGCTTGACTTTATCTAGGTTGTATCAATCCACCCGAGTAGTAAAAACCGGTCGGAACAGTTCTCCAAAGAATGGATCACAAATTCAAAACTGGTTTCACAAGAGAATGATGTGAAGAGTACCTGGAAAGGCTGTCAGAACTTACTTGATAATATTGATGATTTGTTCCAGGGCTTTGATGTTCGGGTTTGGTTGTACGGGAGCAGCGGTCTTGCTAGCTTGACTGGTTGCTGCTTTCTCTCTCAGCTTGATCATCTCTTCCTCAGCCTGCTTGGCTTGATCTGATGATGACGATCATACGAACAATCAGGGAGAAAGGGGAATTCTGTCTTTGAAATGCTTTTTAAATGGTTAATGTGACGTGCTCCCCAGTGCATCTGCGGTATCCTGTTCATGTATGTAGTCTCCGTTGCTTTGACAAATAAGCAGTGGACCTGTAACTGATGCAAAATTAAATCCTAGTCTTACATTTGGTACAGGGTGCAGAATAGTATCTACATACAAATGTATACATACACTATACTTGAGGTATATACTTCATGCTAAGACCACCTCAAATATAGGATACATACATACGAGCCATCCCCCCTCCCCACCCTCTTCCCTTACTCGGACACTTGCCTTCCAGCTCCTTCCTGAGTTCTCCGACTTGCGTCCGAGCCGTCTCTCTCCCCTTCCCCGTCTGACTGAGCCGCTCTTCCAAGTCGACGATGGTGAGGGCATGCTGGTGAAGCTGCGCCTTGACCGCTGCGACCTCCTTCTCCTTGTGGTCTGAGGTTTCCCGCAGCTGCCCTTCCAGTGCAGAAAGGACCCCGGCGTGCTGCTCTTCCTGAAAGGCTAATTGATCCTTCAGTTGTTGCTAAGGGAGACAGGTCATGTTAACATTGTTGCTATGGAGTCACAGAATGTTTTAACTTGTAATTTACATATCAAAAGGTTGTACAAAAGTTCAGTACAGCAAAAGAAGGTTACTGTTAGATAAACAAGAGCACCAGTGGTGCAACGACCACAAGATCGCTGTGTGTGATGACAGCTTGGATAAACAGTAGGCAGTATTCTACCATTTGTGACTTTCACAGAACTTTTAACCTATTTACAGTTTCTGTGATATGCCTAGCAATTTGTTGTGGTATCCAGGGAACAAGGGAAATTTATCACTGGGGTAAGATTTAATGACCCCAGTTTTAATATTTCAGACCCCATATTAGTGTCTGGATGAGTAAGATTAAGAGCAAGGTTTAGGAAATCTTGTATGTTCATAAAGAAACCCTGTCTGTGTAGATCGTAGAACAAGCCTTCTGTTTTTCGACCATTGTTCAGAGGTAAATGAGGCAGACATATAACCATCTATCCCACTCTACACCCGGGACAGCCATTTCACATGCCCCATCTGACGTATGTGGATCTACTGTGATCTTTGACCAATTTATCAAAGACCGAGGGAAGTGAGAACAACCTGTTCATCACCACTGAACTGCAGCAGTGCTGAGTGAAGTTATTGCAACATTATTGCTAGACCACACTCACAACGCTAGGCCACACTCACAA
>JAODAG010331209.1:0-10803 GCA_027574785.1 Orphnurgus asper
AGTTGTGCTACACTGTAGCTAGGTAGGTGTAAGCATATTGTAAGAGTTGTGCTACACTGTAGCTAGGTAGGTGTAAGGCATATTGTAAGAGTTGTGGGTATAAGGTATACATGTAGCTAGTAAAACCACAGACAGCTAGCTAAGTTGTGGAGATTTTTTTTCTCATCATGGAATGGCCATTGATCTCAGTAGCGTAGGCATATAGCTGGCCAACTAAAACTGGCATCTTGTCTTCGAGAAACCTGCATGTTGTAGGTCTTGAAGGAAGACATTTTTGGCATTCGTACTATAACCTCGGTCTATGGAATCTGCATGCATCTTTCTGAATAATTCATTTTTACCTACTGTAGGATGGTACGACCCCTCTCTTCATAGCAGCCCAGAGTGGCCACACTGATATTGTAAAACATCTGATTAACAAAGGTGCTGATGTTAATCTTAGCAGAAAGGTAAGAGTCTTCTAGAATTTGTTTAGTTGGGTAATTAATGGTTCCAACCAGTGTTACTCATATATAGTTTGCTTGGCCAATGTTAATCGAAAAATGTTTTTAATCTCATTTAGTCGCTGAAGGACTTTTAAGAAACTTGGACATGATCCTTGGATGGAGGAGGGGGGGGTGGTCATAAGGGTTGTTTCCGGAATTTTAGGTCAAAGGTCATGTATGGATCATTTGAGGTCATCTTTTAAAAATGCTCACAGTTGCTTCTTCCAGGGAGCTGTTCACCAAAGTTACTCATAATTATCCTTCAGATGTAGTTCCTCAGGGTGTTCAGGAATTTGTGGCCAAAGGTTGCAATACATTAATTGCCTGCATGAGTCACTGTAACATTGTTGTTCTAGGTTTATGCATGAGTTTATTAACATTGGCTATAGGCTAGCATTGTAGACTTTAACATGCATGGCTCTGTTAGCCTAAGGTTAGGATGGTGTGACCTCTGCCTCTATACCTAGCAGCCGGAAGTGGCCACATTGATCATGTAAAATGTCTGGTTGTCAAGAAGGTGCTGATATAGTATCCTGTGCAGAAATGTCGCCCAGACTCTCCCAGAATTACGTTACATCTGATATGCCGTCTTTATGTACAGAGGACTGTCCAATCACAAATATAGCTTAGCCAAGTATGTTTGTTCTGTCTATGCCTTCAATGTTTCTTCAATAAAGACAGGTAATGTGCACAAATATATACAGAACTCCTTGTAACGTAGTATTGCTGCACATTATTATTCATTATGTAATGATACGGATACAGGCCTAACCATGCTATACTGGCTGTGACACATTTTGCATGAACCAAATGAAGATTGTCGCCGAAAAATCGAAGGTGACATTTAGAATTGAGCCAATTCCTTGTTTTTGAAGGAACGAGTGTCATTATTTTAAGTTTATTTTGTAATTTCTGTACCAGTTAGCTCCTTAACAGTTATAAAACATGTACTTTAAATGTTGCTCTGTTCAGGATGGTGCTTCCCCGCTCTGGATATCAGCTCAAGAGGGTCACCATGATGTCCTCTCGGAGCTTCTGTACCATAGGGTCGTGGTGGACGTTGAAAGAGAGGTACGCATTCAACGTAAAACTTGATGTACCTGATGATGTCTGTATCTGATCATATCTGTACCTGATCATATCCATACCTAAACATATCTGTGCCTGTTCAAAACTGTCTTCCTAAAAGGTTCTCAACTTTTCTCCTCTTTTGATTTAAATTGACATCCCAATGACTGGAGCTACAGTTCTTTCTATTTCTGGATTTGTAAAAGGTCGTAATGTCTGTCGCCGTTATACTGTCGGTTGGAACAAAATTAAATCATTCACCGTGTGGGCTGCTCATTAGGCCTACAGTTCTCGATGCTCGTATTGTACTATATCGTTTTTTATTTATTTCTCTAGGATGGGTGCACCCCTCTTTTCAAGGCATCACATAAGGGACATCTAGAATGTGTCCGGAAGCTCGTACAGTCTGGCGCCTCTATGGGGCTTCTAAAGGTAAGGTCACATGAAACGCAGGGACGACGTAACGCTCTCAAAATATGGACAATGAACAAAAAATTGAAAAGAAAAGAGCAAACTGTTGAAAACTGATCAGTTATTCATCTGATTAAGTGGTCAGAGTGCTCTAGTATTTTATTGCTCTTTACAGTGAATTGGTCAGAGTGCTCTATTATTTAATTGCTCTTTACAGTGAAGTGGTCAGAGTGCTCTATTATTTAATTGCTCTTTACAGTGAAGTGGTCAGAGTGCTTAGTCTAGTATTCAATTGCTCTTTACGGTGAATTGGCAAAGAGTGCTCTAGTATGATGTTAAGTATTGTCAACATGCTTCTGCTACAACAACATATGGTAGAGTGTAATCCTAACGGACTCTCTTCACTTTACGCCCTGTGAATCTCTTATTAGAATGGTGAGAGTGCCCTTCACGCTGCTGCCCTCTATGGCCACATTGAAGTCGTCAAGATCCTCGTGCAATCCGGAGCAGACGTAACCTTGAAGAATAGGGTAAGTCTGAGCATTTGTTTGGTGTGGAAGGTTGTTGTTGTGGTGTGAGTTGGGCTTCCAATGGTATGTGAGTTTCAACCCACATGGTGGCCATTAATGTCTGCATTATATCTCTCTACCCAGGTGTATGAATCTTAAAATGCTAGGACAGCAACATGTTGGGTACGACAGAGTCTTCTTAACATCCTACTTACATCACCCATTCTGAAGCTTCATACAGTGACATCTAGGACTCTTAAACAACTCAAACATCTTAAAGAATGTATCAAGAGCTAAATTATCAAAACCATGAACCATTTTTAACACTCGAAGTAGATCACCGAGAAGCCAACCGTAAGCTCATGGGAAGTTAGATTAGAGTGCTTCGACCTTTTGATAATATGAAAGGCCCCTCGTAGAATTTAATATAGTCATATAGTAGCCCTTCTCGGAACCATTTCCTGGTTTTTTGGTGGTGTCTGCCATAATATAAAAACCAAATGTAGCATTAGAACTTATCCATTTTTAAGAGACTTTTGTTTGTTTATGCATGCAATAAATGCTGCCCTCTAATTAACCATTAAATGCAACAGCCATCCAAAGTGTTCAAGTGCATGCTATCATAGACTTGTTCATCCATGTTGCCTCCAGGGCTTCGTAGGTTGGGCCACGTTCTGTAGTTTTGCCGACGACAGAATCTCCGCCGTGTCATCTCTGCTCATCGGCGAGCTATTAAAAAAAAAAAAAAATGGCGGTAAGCAGCGCAGTCCCGAGAGCTCTGAACGAATCTGTGGATATGCAAGCATATAGTAGCTTGGTAGGTTGAGAACCACGTCGCCGATAGGTTGTCTGTTTCATCAATCGATGTTCCTGAAACGCAGACAATCCAGCCATGGTTATGTTTTAATTTCCAGGATTTACACGATTGTGTTGTGTTTTATTTCTCAGGAAGGGGATCTACCTATAGATGTGGCTGGAGATGCTGACCATGCTCTGACGGTGGGTTACCTGGAATCCTGCCCGAAGGATGTACCACCACATGGCATCTAGAGGCATGCATGTCCTTACTTTTAGCAACTGAGGCGATGCATTCAGGAAGGGTTCTACCTTGAGAAACAAACCATTCAGGTTCGACGTTTGATGCCTATATTTGAACCAAATAACAATTTGGGGTTCTGCAACCCTCTGTGTTGGTGGGGGGGGGAACACTATTTCTCTGAATTTTTGTTACTTACTATAGTTGCGTGTCCTGGGGAAGGGATTTAATGGGTTGGGGCCTTCGCCCTCCACTGCCCAGATGCCCGATTGGGGGGGGGGGATGATGAGCATCACAGAATTATTCTTGGAATAGTGGCATAGCCCAAATTTGGGCACCACAGGGGGGGGGGACAAGTTTAAACATGGATTTTGCATAAAAATGTCTTTTTTGAGGTCACCTACATGCAAAATTGTGCCATGATTGCTTTCGTTAGGGGTGGCCCCCTCATGCCACTTCCTGTGTACATACATCACTGCATCGGAAGTGAGACAATGCGCCGTGCAATGTGCACAAAAATGTTGCTATTGTCATGTTGTAAATGGAGAGTTTCAAAATGGAGAGTGCGTTGAATATGAACTTTGCAATGCAAAGGGGCAGAATTATTTTTTAGTTTTGTTAGCTAGAAATATTTGGAAGAGAAAGAATTAGACCCTTGGCCCTTAAGTGTTACAATAGTGCTGTCTATGTTACATCTAGCTGACGATTTACATGCACATTGTATCAGTTTAGCAGATTGGGCTAATATAGCCTATAGTAGCTCTATATGGCTATATTGATGGGGTTTCTAGATTTGTCAGTGTTTTAATACCAAACCTGCGACAACATATGAAGGTACAGTGCGCACATAATCACTATATTGTGCTGTAACCATGGAGTAGGCTACTTGCAGGTATGGCTAGTCTGGATAGCTTTTGGTAATACGGTACTTGTGTGGGATCATTGAATATTAGCCATCTGATGTTTAAACTTTTTATTCTTTTTATTCTTTTCTGTAGGGGGGGGGGTCATGTTTCCCCTGGCTATGGCCTTGGCTGGAAGAGAGGGCCAATAAGATGCACAATTAGGGGGATCGGATGTTTTCAGCATGTGAGGGGGTGAGTTCAGCATGTGAGGGGGTTAGTTCAGCATGTGAGGGGGTTAGTTCAGAATGTTGGCGGTGAATTCAGCATGAGTGTGAGGGGGTGAGTTCAGCATGTGAGGGGTGAGTTCAGCATGTATTTAGAAGAAAACAATCAATGTTAGTGAAGTGGCTTGCTAAAATCGACCATGAGAAATTTGTTTTTAAGTCTAATAAATATTCATATTTTTCTATCACGTACTTATTTAAACAGCTGGCTATAAGCAAAATGTGTGTGATTGATAATTTTTTTAATTTTTTTATACACCAACACATCAATAGCAGTCGATCGGTGGACTTTTTAATTGACATCATAGTTAATGACATCATTATGCAATTGGATTTAGGTGAAATGGAAACGTCAAAATTGGGCCGGCCATGTGGAAAATGTTCTCCTTGAAGGTACCCCCGACTCCAAGATTGTTTGTGCCAAAGGTCTGGTAATTAATAAGTGTACCCGACTGCCTGTTCCATATCTCCGATCCTGCATCATTCACTGCATTGCGGGGTCACCCGTATCAATCAATCAATCAGGGCAAGGATGGCCTATTGTGTGGTTTAGGAGGGTAGGTGAAGACTTGGGCAAGGACCATTTCTGCTAAGGGTCAACAACAGTTCCTCGTGGTCATTTCAGCAACAATTGCCAGCAGGGATGATGTAACACACGTCGTACCCTTGGGGACCATTTATTTCTCGACGCCCATTATACTAATGTGCCCCTCCCCCACCCCGCAATGGGGCCGGGCCCCCATTTTTGAATTTATCCTGGATCTGTCACTGTCCAGAGTTTGAAATAAGACATGCCCCAGGGGCAGTGGGTTACGATTTGTCATAGGCTGGGGTGGTGGATATTTGGACTGACCAAGATGAATGGGTTTGAAAAGTTTTCAAAGCACTCAGGCTTCATTTGCTTCGAACAAGGAGCTTACTTCATAGCCCCAGTCTGTTTCAAGGATCGTGGGACGATGTCTTGGGTTCTGAATGCTATCGACCCATCCGAAGCTGTTTGCCAAGGATTTGTGGATTTTTCTTAGAATCAGCAGATAAACAAAACTGGTCAGGAGATTACCGATACTGGTCAGCAGGTCAGTGGCAGATACCTTGATTTTCCATCAGCAGTGCCAAAATGCATCCATATGTGACCATTTTATAATTGCCATTTTCTAGCATATTTTTGTGCCAATCATACAGTGTCATTTTTAATGTTGAAAATCTAGTGGTCAATAAGCATTCTTGTATCGTAGATTATTATCCAGTCGCAACATTCCTTAGAGCAGCTGTACGTATCTTTGTGTTTAGTTACATCATGTAGATCATTATGATATATATATATTAGTTATTACATACAAAATATTTATCCATCTTCTCTTGAGCAAAGCTGATGTTATTTATTGCTCGTCTATATACACAGAATCCATGCATATCACTTTCATTAACAGTAAATCTGGAGCCAAATATATCAATTAATATTATTTGTAGTGAAATATAGTTATTGTTATCAGTCATGTTATATAGATCATTGTAGATAATCTTTTTGTATTGGATGGAACATTACCTGATTGTTTGACTTCTAGCTGGAACAATTTCAAGTCATTAAAGAAGTTATAAAAGTGAATTGAGCTATAGACATGATAACTTACACAAGGCAATCTATGTCAATAACTGGCTGTCCTATTTATTACCAATGTTATAGCTAGAGATTTTCAAGGTGGGAGCCGGGAGTAGAGTTCAATATGAATCAAATTTCCCGCCAACAATTTGCAAATTTACAAACTTTGGGGAAAGGGAATTTTCAGATTATTTTTCTGGAAGAACTATTTATTTTCGTAATTTCAACTTTTTTTTATTCCTCGGAAATGTCTCGTTTGTTTGTTGTTGGAAAACTGGGAAAATTTCACATATTTGATTCTGCCCGAAAAAAATATTTCCAAACTTTTTCTGTGATATTTTGTCAGTGAGGAAAATTGCCTGACCCGTAAACTATGCCATTGCCTTTAACTTGATGTGTTTTGTTTAATGAGACCATTTTTGAAATTATTTGTATGAATTAAGCACCTGGATAAAAGTAAGCATGATGGTGGCAAGGCAATCAGTCCTTATCAACTGGTAAGTATGCAGTCCATGCTGTTTTGAGTTTAAAAAAACAAGGACAATAGTTTTGATAAATTCTTCCAATTTAAAGCGGTACTAGTTATTTAAGAAATAAACTGCATTTGATAGAGATTTATATAGTTATTAACAGCCAAGACTCAGACAAATTACAGAACAATGGCTTCGTCCTGTCCATTATTTTGTCGAATTTGTATTCCCAAACTGTCACAAAAAATCAACGACCCGCCGTACGATAGATTATTACTGTGTCGTGTACTAACGTGTCACCCGGTCATAGCTATGCAGGATCTCTATCATGGATGTAGCTGAATGTCATTGAATAGTTGATTAATCATTGATTAAGTTGCCCAAACATTAACCAAGCCACCAAAAGTAATATTTTGTAGCTTCAGCAGGTTTTTTTTTGCAAAACTATACATTTATTCATCTTAACAAGATTATGCAGAAATATAATTATGCTAATTTTAGATCCCACTGCAACATTGTTTTATTTTTCTCTGAAAACCATAAGTTCTCAGTAACGGTCTCGTCATATTCCATTTTCCATTATTATTCCATTTTAAAAATGTTACGCCAAATATTTATTAATTTGCATCTGCTTCAGAAATTATTATTTTTACAGAATTAACCCAAAGTTATATTGGAAAATATTTTATGTACGTAACCTATGTAAATTTAAAAAAATTGAAAACAATTAATTTCCACCAATTCCTTCATTTTTTCTTAGTACTTTTGCAAGGCTTGTAGTATGTCAACTGAGTACAATGTACTTGTATGGTACGAGTACAAGATCTCAAACAGAAGTAGGAATGTTCCTTCTTCAAATCTTTGGGCGTGAGCTAGCACTAAATATAGTTCTTATACAAGAAGGTCATTGACCCAGAAACTTGTTTATTCAATCAATTTTGTTGCTTAATCTTCTCTACCATCCAACAGATCCATCTTATTCCAAATTGGAACAAGAAACATCCCATACGTTTTATCCTACCCCCTCCCAGAGTCTCAAGTAACTCAGTCCAGCTACGAGAAACTCGATCATCAGGAGAATTGTGGCGATAGGATAGCGAGCAAAGAAAGCCCCAAGAGGTTTCTCATAATATCCCTAAATTAGTGCCCAATTAGGACCCAGCTCTCCCACGCCATGGCTATCAGGTTGAAGGACCAAGGGTGTTGCAATTAGAGTTGGGAATGTAGTACTCAACACCACCGATCTGAACTGTCTGGTGAAGCAGTAACAAACACGTCTTCACTGGTTTAACGCTGCATTGCTTATATACCCCCAAAATTGTAGCCTCTCCGACTAACGAGGCATAATATGGCGGTGATGACCGTCATCGACAAACTTCGGGAGCCACCTGAATTTGAACATTACAGCCCGACCAGACATCATCGGGAGTAATGTATTTTGGGCCAAAATCTGTGAGTGTTATATTTGGGGGGCAATAGCTACTTCATCCCTCCGTTTCATATATCTTCTTCCTCCTTGAAAGAAACATTTCATCTCGATGATTAAACAAAAGACAAAAGTAAAGAAAATCACTTCATTAAAGTAACGGCCTTCATTATCTATTCATTATTCTCTGAATTAATACTATGCAGTGCTGACATATGGACACATTCTCCAATATAGAAGTCGCCCCATCAACATAGTTGTGAACATTCCATCAAACTCTTTGCCTTTCATCAAAAACAACAGGAGTAGGAAATTGGAAAAAATTTACAATTTTCTTTTTTCAAGAGTATACACATCTGCAAAACCCAATGAATAACGAGGTAAAAAAATGAACCCGACCTAGTATAAAATTGCAAGAAGAAATTTATATGCCCTTCTCGTTAAGAAACTACTGTCCTCCACAGTACATCATAGTAGCCAATGCTAGGTGAAAAATTTCCAAACATCCCGTATTTGATACAGCAAATGACATTTGTTACCTGTCATTATAAAAAAGGGAACCACAGAAGCCATCTTACCCTTCTTAACATTTGTGCTAGCTGAAAGTACCTTGAATGTGATCACAAAGTTTCTGTTCCCCCTCACGTTCAATCCAAAATTGATGGACGTCGGTTGAAAGACTATGGCAGGGTGATAAAGTTAAGCAAGATATATATTGTATAACTAAAAATTAAGAATGTTCATCGGTCTTAAATTCTTACTTGCTACAAATACAAAACATAAAAAATCGGCACAATGATGAGAGCAACTATAAATATGAAATAGTGGTGAGATTGTATCAAAAGGATTGTCCATGCAACTAGTGTTACGCCAAGATTAACATATTGGCTAAGATCACGTGTAGTAGTTGTTTTTCTTGCAATAACAGTAATGTTACTTTGTGTATAAAAGAAGTCGATAAACTCAAAAAGAAAAGTATCCGTTGTGTGGCACGGCATGTGGCTGGTCTTTGATGGCTCTGTCCTCAACGAAGTGTCACAGGCCTGCGTGTCACTACACTCGCCCAACGACCTCCATGCCTACAGTCCTACCGACATGGGGCTGGGAAGTGGATCGATGGTGCTGAGGCAAGAAGGGATTCCATAGGGCTTAAAAAGACAGAAATGTCTCCCAGACGTAAGTGTTTAAAAGAGTACCTTGCAGCAGGTACTAGATATTGCTCGATCCTGGAATAAAACACAGCATTAGTCTAACCAAGTCCGAGTAGATTGTACCCACTGATCTCTCAGCCTTACAAGGGTCTATTATGGTAGATAATTATGCCGTTTCATCTTCATGCCTGTCTGTCTGCCTCGTGATGCTAGAAAACCACAATCTTAATTTTAGCTTTTAAGTCATCGTTGAATTGACCCTGGCAATTTTCCAGGTATTTCTACCGCTTTTAAAATATAGATACCTATCTAGTGGCATGCTTGTGCCTAGGTTTAGCAGCCTAGACTAACAATAGCAATATTATTAAAAAGTACTGTCAAATGTTGTTATAATGAAATATAAGTCAACCATTGGTTTGCTTATAAAAATGGTTGGAGAATGATTTGATCCTAAGTCACAAAATGACAGCGAGTGAAATCAGACATCACTTTATAATAAACTCTTATTTTTCATAATGTTAAGTGATATATGTATATAGAGCAAACACACAAGAATATTGTTATCAATTATAACATTTATAACAAGTTCAATTCTTGAACCAAAAAAGTACATAAATCCCTGCAGGAAATATTGAGCATATGACAAATATTCAAGAACAAGCATATAATGAAAAATACAAACAAGTGTATTAAA
The DNA here is from genome assembly GCA_027574785.1 of Orphnurgus asper. Taxonomy (NCBI): domain Eukaryota; kingdom Metazoa; phylum Echinodermata; class Holothuroidea; order Elasipodida; family Deimatidae; genus Orphnurgus; species Orphnurgus asper. The sequence goes on from JAODAG010331209.1 coordinate 9,980, forward strand.
AATATTCCTATTAAAAAAGTACTCCATATTAAAAGGAATGCCTTCCTTCTCATGCCAGAGTGGCAATTTCTGAGGATGCAGCATGGATGGAAAGGTCTTAGTAGACCAATATTTGTGCTTTGTTTAAATCTCCAGGTTTGTCTGGGGCACCAATCTCCAGGGCTGGCTGTTTTGTGATTTATCTCCAGGTTTACCTTCTTGAAGTTGAGCAGGTCTGACATACAGTATTATTTTAATGGACAATTTGTCCAATAGCCTCATATCATCCCCCTCCCCCCCTACTTCTCCCATTGCCAAATTCTTTGTTTTTCTTACAAATTACATCTTCAAAATGTTTGAAAACATGACAAATGGATGGATCCCACTGGTCAGAAAAGACGATCTTCATCATTCATTGTTGATCGTCATAACTGCATAGCACATGTTAATGGCGTTCGCTAAAACAGTGATTACTGTCGCTAAAATGGTTGACTATTGTCCCTAAAACAGTTGATTAGTGTAGCTATAACGGTTGATTAGTGTCGCTATAACGGTTGATTAGTGTCGCTATAACGGTTGATTAGTGTCGCTAAAACAGTTGACTAGTGCCGATAAAATGGTTGATTAGTGTCGCTATAACAGTTGACTAGTGTCGCTATAACAGTTGACTAGTGTCACTAAAACAGTTGACTAGTGCCGATAAAATGGTTGACTAATGTCCCTAAAACAGTTGATTAGTGTAGCTATAACGGTTGACTAGTGTCGCTAAAATGGTTGATTAGTGTCGCTATAACGGTTGACTAGTGTCACTAAAACAGTTGACTAGTGCCGATAAAATGGTTGAC
>JAODAG010331242.1:0-21713 GCA_027574785.1 Orphnurgus asper
TTATCCAAGATTTCATTTGTGAAGAGATAATAAAGATATAATCCCATTTTCAAGAGAAATCTCCAAAAATCAAGTTTCCCCTGGCCGTTTATTACATATGGCTGATAGAAACTGCGAAATTTACAAGCTTGATACTGACACCCCTGCGATGTTCAAGAACGGGAAATTCCCCATGGTAGTATATAGATACGTCATAACTATAGTGAGGGCGCATGTTTTCCGCTCTCAAAAGCTCAACCTGCTGGAGAAAATGAGTGTCAAAGCGATACTCGTATTTCCCCCCTAAGAAATTGTTCCCCCTACCGGTGATTTTTAAACGATCACTTTCATTCTAAATGGCCACTTAGACATATATATATATATATATATATATATGTATATTATTGAGGGTCAAAGAGGTGACCTCCTGTGTGGAATTGGCCTAAAAACAACATTAGAAAATTTTTGGCCTAGAAAAAGCGTACAGTCAATTAATTTATCGACATTTAAGCAATCAGTTTTATGTTGATTTTTTCGCCAAATTACACTTTTTGGAAACATCGATTGCTTCTAATTGTCATGAATTCACTCCTACATACACCGCATGGCGTTGGATTGGTTATCCTTTTTCGTTTTATTGTTATTGAGGGTCAAAGAGGTGACCTCCCCTGCAGAACTGCGGACTTTGCACTTTGAACGGATTTCATCGGATTTGCTCGAGATTTACGGACGTAGCCTTCCACAGCACTGTAGCCCTTCCTGCAATGGTGAGGGATCCCTTCTCCCGGTCTTCCTGATGCCAATGTCAAATTTTTTTCTTGATATCCGATCTTAAAACCTTCAACTTTTGCCTCAAATTGCAGCACATGAAACCAGTATTTCTGTATGGAAACCATAGCTTCGGTCAGTAACCAAGAAAGTGTTAAGTCTTTGTACACAATCCAGACCTTGACATTAATTTGATTAGATCAGCAACCAGGCCAACACAGCTTTTGCATAGCTCAGGGTACTCGACCTGACAGCGAGCACAACCTCCAGTAGGGAGTTCCTTGCTGAAGAGGGGGAAAAGACATTGTTAACATTTGATGATACACTAGTTGGGGAGCCTTAATTATGGTGGAACAGAGAGAAACAATTAATCAATTAGAGTACCCCACCGACCTAGTTTCCCTCTTTGACTATAAACGAAGAGTTGGTACAATATCAACAGGATCCGGGTTGTAATGAGGCAATGGCTAAATGTTGTGATAACATCACATTGTTTATTAAGTAAAACAGCGTGTGTGTGTGCCAGTCACTGTATGTACGCATTAGTGTATATTGCGATGTGCTAAGACTGGGGCCCTTGTTGAAAGAGAAATATTGGCTCTTATGCCCTTGAGTATATATCACTATGTGACAGCTATGAGACCAGTTTTGTATATACACGGAAAATTCCCTTACTACATAGCCATGTAAGCACAACAAGATAGACCTTGTATAGTTCCACCAATTGAGTCAACAGTTTCTTTGTAATTTAGTCAAATTATGTGACATTAATTCGCACTTGCTCGTGATCTGTTCTCCAGTCTTCCAATGGTCAGCCATGTTCGCCTAGCAACACATCCTTTTAAGTTTTACAGGATATTACGTAGGGCAAAAAATTTGATGGATGATCTACACATGCAGGCACTGGCATGATGTCATAGGGACACATGGAGTGGCATTAATATTTTATTAGTTTTGTCAAATGTAGTAGTACTACATGATAACTATAATGCAAAAGTGTGTAGGAGACAGGTAATTAAGTCACTTGTAAATACCCAAACCTTTAAGTTTGTGAATTCAGTGTGCATCACATGTGTTGTCCTTCCTGCAGGAAGGATTGGAGGGTATGCATTCCTGCCTTTTTGTCTGATTCACAGAAAACTTCAAAAGGTCGATGAAGCACGTCTATAGTTTCCCGTTTCTGCCTTGATAGGCCTAACATTATTTCTGACTCTGTTGGAGCTGTTTGTGGCAGACCAATTTTCCCCTCTCTCTCTTAGTACTGTAGAGCAAGTTGTGGCAAGTGATGTTATAGAGGGCTGACATCATCAAAAATAGATCAGAGTTCATAGATGAATGTTTCTTAGGAATACTACACTAGGTAGCTAGATCAAACCATATTGTAAGACGATGACTAAGTATACTGTACGTCTACTGTAGGAAAACAGTTTTGGGGAATTGTCAAATTGATGAAATGATCCATTTAGTGTGTGGTTGTAATATCGATAAATCAGATCAGTTGTTCCTTTCATTAACGCTGGTTGTATCAACGGACCAGAATATGGTCCTATAGTATAGTGGCTGTTTATATGCTTATGGCTGTGTTCCCAGGGAGGAACTTTAATATGTACTGTACAGTACAACCCATTCATGTTTTTTACTTAGTTAAGAGAACAGATTTATATGTATCCTATAAAATGTCATAAAGTCTTTACTTTCTCTTCCCTAATAGATTGATGCATTTTGTGAAGCCAATGGTTTAATCATCGCTGGATATTATCATGCTAATGAACACTTGAATGATAACATGTAAGTTAAGGCTTAATTGTAACACTTGTAGGTTGGCATATAGTATTGTAGTGTACTGAAATTTATCCTGTATCAACTGAAAGTTGGCTATTAACATGACTTTAGAAATCACTAGAGGAACAGTACAGTATTAGAGGTACAGTATCCCTTCTAGTGTTTTTGGATGGTTTTTAAGAAACCCCTCTCACGAAAGAACCTGGGATCTAAACCAAACAAACAGCAGCATATGCCACAGCTTCAAAAGCCAACTGACCAACTTCAAAGCCCCAGTCCTATTTCGATTGGACTGCTAAGGCTAATTATCATTGGGCGGGTGTAGTGCCACATAAGTGTAGCGCATGGCTCTGTTGGAAAACATGCCCCACCATTAACAAGTGCGAGCCGTACTAAACACAACTGATACTACACATGATGTTAGCCAAAAGGCCGAGAAGTGTTTTGGATGGTACTGGTTTTTGGTTGGGTTATTATGCAATACAGTACTGAAATTAAATTTGTTTAAGTGTTATTATTACAGTAGGAGCAACAGAAATACAGAAATACCTCAATAACAATATTGGGGAAATATATTGGGGGGGGTATAATGAGAGGAAAATCAACCTCGTAAAATTGCCATCTGATCTTAGTACTAATTATTTGTTTTTGTCTGAAAGAATCACAAATGTAACAAATACTGTATAAAGAATAATACATTCTTTGGAAATTCCACCTGGCAATTCCTCCACATACAGGTATTTAATTTCCTGAAATCTAGCTGAACTGTTCGTTTGTCCTACTATTATTGTTTGTACTAGTACTAGTATAGATCCCATACTCCCCAAACTTTTACCTTTTCTCTGTCCTCTCCATGACCTAACTCTCTTAATATGTACTGAGCCCAAGGTGATCGGTACGTGCAGCGACCGCAGTATATCTCCCTGGAATTTCCCTTTTTTGGATAATCAGATTCCTTTAAAGAAACTCTCTTATGAAGGATATGAAGGAAACTAGCGTTCATTAGGGCAACCTTCCCCTTAGAGCGAAGCAGCAAAATAAGTGTTTATCTACTGTTTACTTCATGTTGATTCAGGATTAAATTCTGACCAGTCCTATTTACTTAACAAGAGGATTACTTGGTAAGACTGGGCAGAGGAAAACCACAATTTCGTGCATTCCTGAGTGAATTGTACCAAGGCATATTGGGGACTGTAGATGCGATAGTGCTAACTGTACTGCAAAGGGAGTTGTACAGGCCATGATCAGTAGTTAATCTGTGTCATAACTGCTGCCCAGGTTTTTTTTTTTTTTTTACTAGGTGTGATAATACTTTATCATAAACTATGAAGTGTGAGGCTTCTGTACCTTCTAGCCCGATCTGGGAATGGGCAGGTCGTGTTAAGTTTGCTGCATCGCTCTAAGGGCTGTTGTGTCCTAATGTTAGAAGGCAGGGTTCGGTTTCTTCCAGAAGAAACCTGTTTCTTACTGAAGAAACAAAAATATTGTTGTGAAATGACCGTAGTAACTCAAACAGTATGAAAATACAGTAAAAAAATTAACATGCTTTTTTCCACAAATTGCCTTTTTATATAATCCTTTTCAAATTCTTCCCAAACCTCATTGGCTCTGCTGTCCCTTTTATTCATGATCCTACAGAGTACAGACTACAGTGTTAACTATCAACTTTAGTGTTGGTGTGATGATTAATCTCAGATATAAGAAGTACTAGTATATTATGACTAAGAACACTCAGAATCATCCATACACCAGTAGTATATTGTGCATCTGCAGACAACCTGTGCATATGTGTCATTCTGTACATACAGTACAACAATAGTCAATAGATTAACCAGGGTCCACTGGCAACAGGAGGCTCCCAGGATTAAGAGATTACATGTTACACAAAGAGATTACATGTTACACAAAGGTTTGTGGCTGTTGATACTCAGGCAATTAATGTTTACAAATAATTTAGTTTACAACTCCTGCTTTATGTCAAATGGTGGTTAGGACCCTTAGTATTAATGCAATTATGTGTGTAGGCCTATACAATGATACTGTATACACTGTATGCATATTATACATGTCCTAGGATGACCCTGACCCTTGGTGCATTACGTTGTTTTAAAGATGATAATATATTGTTCATTACAATTAAAATATTGAGTTTCTTCCAGTTTTAGTGGAAGAAACTGGAATAAACCTGTTACTTCCATGCGTAATAAACCGCATTTTCCCCCGCATTTTTTCCACATTGGAAGAAACCTGCGAACCCTGTCAGAAGGCATAATATACTGTACTATCCAAATCAAGCCTCCAACGCCCATCTCCAGTTGATGGCAATGCCTAGTCAGCAAGAGGAACATGTATCTCCTGTTCTCTCTCCTGAGTGAGCCTTTTAAACTTTTAAACTGTTAGCTCAAATGGCATTCTTTTCCCAAGCCTTAACATCCAGCGTGCAACTCGGCTCTTCTGCCGAGCCTATTGGACAATCTCAAGGGTCAGTTTGTCCTACCCAATTCCACAGTCTGCTCCATGCAGCCACACTACAACAGATTCCAGCCTGTGCTGCATCATCTGCAGCTCGGGATCCCAGGTCACAACCTCTCGGTCAAGGCCATGAGGCCAAGAATTCCAATAATACTGTGGTGGGGAGGTCTCTGACCGTGCATCAGTCCAACAAACTGTACAATATAGATACTTTGTAATATTTTTCTTCCTCACCAGTCCTTCTCCGATTGCTGCTAAAATAGCTGACAGAATTCAAGACAACTTCACTGAATCTTGCCTCTATTTGGTAAGTTGAAGTATATGCTATCATAATGTAGGTAATGCCAAAGTGATGTGGTCATGCTGACCTCATGAGCTTCATCAGCTAAGGCTCAGTATTACTTACAAGGCAACTTCAACACATTGCAAAGTACTATAATTTTGTCACTTATCCATGCTATCTATGTACAGTAATCATGAAATGTTTACTATGAAATAAACTTGAAATCCACTTTAAATGTTTTCACTTTATATTCTATTTAATAGCTAAACAATGATAAGGTAGATGATCAATGCAGGAAAGATGCTCTAGTGGTCTATCAAAGCCATGATGGGAAGTGGAAGCAAACAAGTAATCCAGGGTAAGCGACATCTTATCATATAGTGTACCTATCACCTATAAGCTACAGCAGGAATCAAAAGAATTATTTGTAATCCATTGATCAACATTTGTTGTTATCCTATGACATGGAACCAGAGCCTAGTGAAGCAACTAGATAAATGATTAACAAAACGTACTCCCTTACCTTGTATACACTATGCATCAACTTATATACTGTGATCTAGCATCTGGCATAATCTAATAATACAATAGTGGTCCTCCAATTTCTAGTGGAGGAGAAGAAGGGGATCAATCCAAGATCGCCCAATCCCGGCCCGAGAAGCTGGAATCCCAACCACCGAGCCTGGCGTCCAAGAGCCAGAAGCTGGCACTCGGAATCGGATGCTGGATTTTGGAATTTACCGGTATACAGGGATGACAATCCAAGATGAGGCCATCGGTATCAATAACCAGGAGTTACCAAGACACAGATATTCCCGGTCCATCGGGCTGGATCTCGAGTCCGGTCACCTGCAGTTCAAGGAATGGCTGCCTACAAGCCAAGAGCAGCGGCTCCAATACCAGGAGCATCAGATCGGACTGTGAACCAGGGCAACAATCTTGGGCTAATGTCATGATGTCAAGTCAAGTGGCAGGAGGCAGATTTTGAGGACTATCCAATCAGGTATCGGAAGAATTCTTCCGATCAGTTCCCAATCAAATGATAGGGGGAAGGGAAACAGAGGAAATTATAAGAAGAAGAATAGAAGGAGATACTCTTCCCCTACTTTAAAGTTTCAGATTCAGACCCTTTAAAGAAAGGTCAGAAGGAAAGAAAAAGCACCCTTGGATGGAGACTTAATGCTAAAAATTATAGAGTTCTTAAAAAAATGGGGAGACAAGATGCTTCTCCTAGTGAATAATACGGCTTGGAATTCATGGATCGCCAGATCCAGGAGGGCTTGGTTCGAGAGGAACTCGCTGAAGAAGATTCAGATGAGCCTTCGAAAAGGCAGTGGCAAGTTCTATGTAGACTTAAAGGCTTTGAGTCAGCTCCTGAGGTTATTCCCCAAGGAAAAAATCGAAGTTCTCTCTGAATAAAGTGGTGAAAGCACAACCGGCTTTGGACATATGGAAGAAGGAAGAAACGTTCCTACACATAAAATCCGATTTGAACAAGATTGCTTCCAGATCCACAATTCCTCGCTACGTCAGTAACGACACAATTGGTATCTTTCACTCTGGAAGAGAACTTCCTCCCATCCATCGACGGGGCTTCGACTACTTGAGAAGACAAATGATGTTGCCCGTAAGACTGCTGATATAGTACTTGGAACGAAAGACAGAAATTAGAAAGACAAAGTGTCTATACATTATCCTACTGTAAAAATACAGGCAGTTTGACAGGTAATTCAATTCTGGGCAAACTAGCTCAAACATCAAGTTTTCCAACTCCACATATGTAACCTATGTAAACAGACAGAGGTACGAGGTTGTCCAGTTTGTACCAAAGGACATGGAAAATTATGGAATTAATATCCACATTAAGACGTTTTGCTCCATCCTGGTCAATAAACGTGTTAGATAATTAGGCAAGATCTATCTCCTTACGAACCTTTACATAATACGACTCTAGAACTACTTGCCCACAAAACCCACTTCCTTATAGCAGCAGCTTCTGCAAGGAGAGGTTGCTTGCAAGATTTGACAGTAAAATCAGATTTGAATAAGATTGCTTCCAGATCCACAATTCCTGGCTACGACAGTAACGACACAATCGGTATCTTTCACCCTGGAAGAGATCTTCCTCCCATCCATCGACGGGGCTTCGACTACTTGAGATTGCCCAGTAAAACTGCTGAAATGGTACTTGGAACGAACGAAAGCAATTAGAAAGACAAAGTGTCTATACATTATTTGTTAACCTTTTACGTTGTCTTGTCGTTCTGTACTCCATACACCTATCAGCAACTAATACTCAAGAACGAGCGAGGCAGAATCATCAACCTCTAAGGAGACAATTTCTCGGACCCTATCGGAGGGGGAAAATAAACCAGGGCCCACGACATCAGAAGCCATGCAACTTCTAAACCTTGGTTCGGTAGAACACATGTTGAAGAGATCATGAAGGTAGCAGCCTGAAAGAATCCTTCTTTTGACTCTTGCTATCTAACAGACACCTTAGATGGTCCTTATGGTTCTGGGAATTTTATGCCCTCCATCATGTTATCGGTTCTATTCAATATGTATATATTATATGAGGTAACGGGGTATGTGATGTAGTTTAACCCAAAACTTACCTGGTTTGGTTATTTACTAGCTATGTGCTTCCCTCATATACCTCCGACCCACCTTCTCCACTCCAGAACTTAGACTACGGAGAGAAGATGTCTTGTCGTTCTGTACTCCATACACCTATTAGCGACTAATACTCGAGAACGAGCGAGGCAGAATCATCACAGATTAGACAGACAGATAGAAGCCCAACTTAAGGTGACTTTTGGTCGTATTAAACTTAATAAATTCATGTCTTATTAGGAATTGAGAAAATTTTCTTTTCTTTTCTGCCTCACTGTATGTTTCATTTGACCTTGTCTCACCTTGTTAACTGTTGCATCTCTTCCACATGTTGTTGATTCTGGATTGGAAAAATAAGGAAGGACGAGTTGAAAGACCACTACCATTAGATTATGCCAGATGATAGATCACAGTAATATAAGGTGATGCATATTGTATATGAGGTATGTAGCTAGTAAATAACCAAACCAGGTAAGTTTTGGGTTATGTTGTGGTATAATTACCGAGATGAAAATGCACCGCTCCCTATTCTCTGTCCTCTCCGTTTAGGAGATGACAGAAAGGGTAAGGGCGGATCAAGGCTCCACGACCTAGGGTAGGTTTGAAGCTCTATTTGGTCTTGATGTGGGCAGTCGAGGTGCTCATGAGAGGCCACCAACAGCTGTCTCAAGACAATGCACAGCTTACAACAAAAGAAGTCGGCAGTTATTACTCCTACTGGGTCCCTTGACATAACTGTGTTTCAATCAGTTTGCTAGGATCTCACTCAAGTTGTCATCTATGCAGAAGCAGAATATCCTCAACAAGATCGATCCAGTTTCCTGACTTGGCCTTAAGTGCTCATCTGAAACCTCTTTTACCTGGAGAGGACTTATTGAATGGACAACTTAAAAAAATGTATTAAAACTGCAACAATTAGCTCACCCGTACAATTTGATGTTGATGTAAATCGACATCCTATTATCTATAAGGGGGCGATAGTTTACATCTTTCTGTTCATCCATCATTGGAATCTTCCGTAATCTGTGTGGATAGCATCGCAGTTTAGTCTAACATCATTCATTTCAAAGTTTATCCCTGCTTGAGAGGTATAATTAAATCAAAAGTTTGTTTCTTACTGTAAATGTCAAATGTACAGTAGTCATAACATCTGTCGGTGCACATGCTAGGCATCAAAGCATTGTTAAGTTGAAGTTATTGTGCAGTTACCATGCTATGCATGTGCTGATGTTGCTTTGTTTAGAGCCCAAGTTTTTTGCTTGGGTCAGGTTTTCTTAAAATACAGCAATTATTAATATTCACAATATGACTAACAAAAACAGGCTTAACTGAACACATATCACATGCCCGACCCTCTTCAGACTTGTATGATAATGTTAAGTAGAATATAAAAAGAATATAAAAAGAATAAACGTTGTCTTAGTGGTGGCTTTCATGAAATAAAGACAGGTTTGAACTCCTGAGTACCATGCAGATTTGTTGTTAATTTTTATACTTTGCACTTCTTGTGGTTTGCACCTAGGGTGCTCTTGATGTGACTTGAAATTCCCCAGCCAGAAGAAGTGTTATGTTTTTTTCCTTCCTGGTTGTTTTCATCAACTCTGACTAAGCAGGAATTACTTTATTTGATGTGTACTGCAGTGACAAAGGTGTATAAATTAGTGACCTAAACTAAACACCTTGCTTTAATTATCCCAATTTGTATTGGGTTGATGCTGGTAATGTCATAACTACAGTATCCCAGCTGATGACCTTTATGTTACATTACTTGTTAAACCCATTGCTCTAGTCATCCTACTGTAAGTGAGTTGATACAGGTAACACCATCAAAATCTCAGCTGATGATAAGAACATTTCTTTACCTGTAAACACCTTGCTACAGTATAATCATAATACTGTAATGGGTTGATACTGAGAATGTCATAATAATCCAACCTGGTGATCTCAATATTACTTTTAATTGAATGTGAAACACCTTGCTGTAATCATCCTATGATATGGATGGTACTGAACATCCTATTGATTCCAGCTGATAATGTTATTAGTACTTTCATTGAATGTGAAACCTTGCTGTCATCATCCTACAGTATGGATGGCACTGGTATTGAACATCATATAAATGATGTATTTGTAACTTTATTTGTGAAACACCTTGCTGTAATCAGCCTTCTGTAAGTGGGGTGATATGGGTAACGTCATGATCTGAATGTTACCAGTCCCAGCTGATGATCTTCATGTTAATTCACTTGTGAAACACCTTTGCTGTAATCAGCCTTCTGTAAGTGGGGTAATATGGGTAATGTCATTATCTGATTGTTATTTACTGGTACTGTAATCAGCCACTATAAGAGGGTTTTACTGATACCATTATAACTATCCCAGCTGATGATCTGAATGTTATTTTATTTGGGACAGACGTGGAATATGTTATGCAACTTCCTCTAAATGTTACATATCCTCCAGCTTATTTTCATGCGGTGAAAAATAGAAACCTTCCTCAGCTATTTGTTTATTTAGTATATTAATGTTAGATAATGTTGCATACTACACTAGATGAAGTGTTTCCATGGTATTTCTTATTTGCTTACAGTCTGAAGGTGGAGGGCAGTGGCCAAACATCTGAGGCCTGTGCAGAACTTATGAAGACAATGGCACAAGAACATTTAATTGACTTTGACAGCCATCTAGATGATATAAAAAAGGATTGGCAAAACAGGACTCTTAATCAGTGCATAGAGTCATACACATACACAAGTTAGTTACTTCATTCTGGAAGAGAATTTGTTATGGATTGAACATGACATAGAGGTTTGAATATCTGTGACTTTAGCTGAAACATTTTATATTGCAGACTTTGGAAAGCATGTAAATCAATAATGCAGTGGAGCCTATCATTTTGGGAATAAAATAAAATTTGATGTTTGAAAGTTCTGTTTCTACAATTGTCTTCAAAACTTAAAATATGTACAGCTTGTATTTGGTAAAATGAGAGCTAATACAGATTAGATGGCTCATCATTCAGATAGTAATTGTGTAGAGAGCTAAGGGAATCTTAACCAAACATTGAACTTTACTTTAGGGAATGATGAACAAATCACAGAAGGTTGAACAGACCGAGGCGAAGTAAGTTATAGGTCGTAGAAATCCTTCAATATTTCCTATAATTTTGGGGAAAAGATGTTGGTTATCCTTTATTCTCCCTATTAACATGGAATTGATTATAGAAATTACAATAAAGTTGAATGATCAGACGACAAAGTTAACCTGAAACATGTGATTAGTAGTCTATATAGCACCATGGGCATAAACGAGAACTAGTCTTGAATTACGTAGGAGTTCATTAATGTTGTATGATAATATTACAGGAAAGGTTTCCATGAATAACTTTGCAGCTCTTTATATTCAAAAGTGGGTATGGTGAAGTTAGTGTTGATGACATATGTACCACAAATATTTTCCATAAATAAGGATCTCAATTATTTTGATGTATGTGTAAGCTAAATGATATACAAACTCCAGCAAGTCTTCTTTTAGAGTATATATTACTCCGTACGGTACTGCAATATCTCAGATGCTGTAAGATGAATTTCTATTTTTGCATCTTTGATACTACTGTAATCTTTATCATATGAAAGCATGAATAGCGCCATAAATGCAAGTTTACAGTATCAGAACCACTAAATGTTGTTTTTAAATGAACAAGAATATAAAAAGAATAAACATTGTCTTAGTGGTGGCTTTCATGAAATAAAGTGCTACTTATGCATCGATATTGAAAATCCTGAGTACCATGCAGATTTTTTACGCTTTGCACTTCTATGTGGTTTGCACCTAGGGTGCTCTTGGTGTGACTTGAAATTTCCCAGCCAGAACCAGTGTATAAATTAGTCACTTCAAACTTATTTTGGCTTATCATTGTTAATTGTGTAGAGAGCTAAGGGGTCTTAGCCAAATGTTGAACTTTACTTCAGGGAATGATGAACGAATCCCAGAAGGCTGAACAGTCCGAGGCGAAGTAAGTTCTAGGTCGTTGTGTCCATTCGTAATATTTCCTACATTTTGGGGAAAATTTGTTGATTATTCTCCACACTAGTGAGCTTTCTTATTGACATCATGGAAATGATTATAGAAATTACAATTAAGTTGAATGATCAGATGACAATCTTAACCTGAAACATGTGATTAGAAGTTTATACAGCACCATGGACCTAAATGAGAACTAGGCTAGTGTTGAATTACGTAGGAGCAGTGAATGTGCTATTGAACACCGTTAGTCATTTGACAAAACTATTGCACAACATATTTACTGTAGTAGTTACTACTACTGTCAGCTTTATTGCCACATGAGTTTTAGCCTAATTAAAACCGTTTTGGCGTTCCATATATGTTAGCTTCAGAAGTTGTTAGTGTTAATCTCGCTGTTTTGCAACAAGTTATTATCATCGTGGTACATAAATTTTTAACACATCAGCAATAGGAAATAGGGCGTTGCACGCAAGAGGTAAATCGTCAAGGTCATGGGAAGCAATAGTATTCTTGAACGTAACGCTACTACTAGTAGTAGTACAGTACAACAGGGTTTCCAGGTTGGCGTTTTACACGCCAAAAACAACCAATTTGGCGTTTTTTAACTTGGTTTGGCAGGTACTAAATAAATGTGCACGGCATTTTCCAATGACCTACTATAACATTTAGTAAAAGAAACGTAATTATTTACCAAACTGTTGTAAACCATACGCACTGCGCGCCGTTCATAACAGTCCACTATCCAGCGCTATGAACCACCTGAAGACATTCCGGAAGACTTTGATGATCAACTTTCATGTACATGTAGCACACTTTCTGTTCGCTTCTTATGGTGTATTGTGACGGTTTCTTTTAGTTATTTAAATGACAATTGTGTTAAGTTAACCTTTGTAAAGAAACATTGGTTCACACGGCAGAGCGAGTAGACCCGGCATAGGCCTATAGCTGCCTGCGCTCGGACGAAACATCCGTGATTCCGTGTAATCGTTGACTGGTATGAACGGTCATTAAATAACATAAAATATAAAAATAAGATTTACTTTCTCAAATGGTGTGTTACTATACATTAATTGTACCGAATTGAATCCTAAGTAATTTTTACCTCTATAGGGTCAGATACCTTAAAATACATGAAATACAAATTTGGCGTTTTTATCCCATTTGGCATATTGGCTCTCTGAAAACCTGGCAACCTTGCAGTACAGGCGACATTCAAAATGGCGATAAATAAGTTGTACACTAAGCAAGACACGCGTACTCGTGAAAATCAATCTAGTTGACTGTTTTTGTCCATTTCTCAAAGGTATTTAATATCATAAGTGTACATAACAATGTTTCTATCGTATTTGTGTCAAAACGTCTTTAACGTGTGGGTTCATCAGTTATATATCCATTTTCTTGTAAATGTAATATTATAATTATAAAATAAGTACTAATAATAGTAATAATTAGTTATTAATAATATTACAACTACTAGTACCAGTAGTAGTACTATAGTAGTACTAGTAGTAGTAGTAATACTACTAGACAATATTATTTGGATATCGGAAACAAGCACCTTTTGGAGGTCTTGTGTAGCTGCCACAAGTGGCAACCCTCTGGTGTAACGTTCCGTAAATGCTACATTGCTAGGACCTGTTAGTGTTAAAGTTAAAGGACTACTGTATGTATTAACTTAACTAATTCTTACTTGAAAGTAGTAGTAGTAGTACTACTCTAAATATGAATTATGTGTGCATAGAGCTACAGCTGTATTGTCGCCATTTGTAGAAATTATGCGCTCCCATTGTTCAGAAGGCACTATAGTAATTAGTATAGTACTATAGCCTGCTTATTGGCTTCTTGAGTAGAAAGATGTCGGATGATTGCTGCAAATGACAACACTCGACTTCAGTTGCTTCTACGTAATGTAGACGGCGTAGATGCTATGGTGCTATCCAAGATCAGTCGCTACAAAAGTATAAGACAAGTGTCATCTTCCTTTCCTCTTTGCTGAGATGACAATTTCAGTTCCCAACCCAACAGAAGAAACCCAAGAGATCGAAGTCAGCAGAAACCGGCCTAAAGGCCCCCAGGTCAGAAAACCTGAGACAGATCACCAGAAAATTCAAGGGCTCATCAACTCGGGAGCCGAGGGGAGTAGGATATCTGAACTGGCTCAGGAAACAGACGGGAAAAGCCAAGAAATCTCTGGGAAAAAGAGGGAGATCACTCCAGGTTCGCTGAGCCTGCGAGGTCGTCTCAGACAGAGTCTGGAGCCAAGAGAATTTTGTGACTCATGTCGGATCTGGCAGAGTATCCCATGCTGGCTCTGAGAGTCAAGATTACAGAGTTTGTCCTAAGCTAACATACTGTAGCTCAAGGGGCCATGCTGGCTGGGGAGGGGGGAGGAAGAAACCGGGATCATCCAAGGCTGGGAGAGCCAGAGAGATTGCCCAATTCCAGCATGAATAGATAAGAGCCGAAAGGCAATCCAAAGAGTCCGGGTGCGGAGGCAGGCTACCGAGCCTGGGGTCCGAGAGCCTGATGCCGGCTCAGGAACCCGCTAACCGAATGTACCGGTTTAAGATGAATTCACTGGGATATTTGACTGGGAAGTTGATTCCATACCAGGGTACCAGGAAGTTTTATCCAGAACACCAGAAAGAACAGACACAACGGAATGATGATATTCCCAATCCATCAGTCTGGATTCCCAGCCACATTTACAAGGCATGTTTACCAGATGAAAAGAAAACAGAAAAGGAAAACTTCTAAAGAAAAGGCAATTACATAAGAAAAATTGAACGAAGAGGAGGAGATTCAGTATAATTCATCAGATGATTCCTCCATTTCTTCGGATTCAAAGTCAAGCCCAGACCCAGAACCAACATTCCGAAGAAGACCCTATCGTAGATTGAAATTTTGGATCCAGGTACTTGGGCATTGGGAGTAGTTAGCGAAGGTTACTGCCTGGAATTCACTTCAAACCCCTCTATTCATGTGTTACAGAATGGACAAATAAGGAAGGACAAGATAGGGGACCACTATTGTATTATTAGATTATGCTAGATCACAGTATTATAAAGTGATGTATTTGTATGAGGTACAGTAAGCATGTACAGTAGCTGGTAAATAACCAAACCAGGTAAGTTTTAGGTTAATTTGTTCCACAGAATTCAACTGCATTTACTACTGCGCACCTCCAATCATCATAGATATTGCTGTTGCCATTGCTTTGCTACTCAATTGAGTGATTTCCAATTGGGGGATTATCAATATATTGTAAATCGCTTGGTTCTGAACCTACTATACTATACTATAGTAATTTATTATTTTTTACATAAATAATATTTATGGTTATAGGGTTAGGGTTCATAATTTTATCTGATAAAATACCTTGGGCAAGTGCAGACCCCACATTGAGTTTTGTTGAGAAATATCTAGTTTGCCAAGGTCTGCCGGTTTAATATTAAATAATTTATTTGCAATCGTACTGTAAATGACGCTACAATTATAACTCCATGATAGGCTGTGTTCATAATATATTTATTGATCGACATTGTCATAGTTGTTGTACTAATAAGAATATATTTTTAATTACTAATTATTCCATATAATGAGGACTTTGCTGGGGGGAGGGTTGATGCAGTTTGCATGCATTGTAGGTGCAGTTTGATTCTCAAACCTGTACTATTTCTAGAACTGATAGTACAATAAATATTAATACTACACCACCAATGGTAAAAACAGCTGCTCCTTTCGATTATGACGTCAGTTGTATTTGTTGATGTGCATTGCCTAGCTGTGATTTTATAGTGCTCTCGTGTTATTTCGCGCTATCAGGGGACATTCATATAACTTCAACATTACAGGCAAAGACTTTACAAAATATCAGTCATAGTTCAAACGATTGGATTTTGGAATATGTGACACGGACCTTTGATTCTCCTGACCCTGACTCATTGCAGTTGCAAGCTTCAGGTGAGTTGGAGGGGCTTGGGGACCATGCAGCAGGGGCCATATTCTATTACAACTTGAAACGCAGTAGAGAACCTCAAAGTCATCTAATTTCAAGAAAATTAATATTAAGATGCATCAAGTTGTATACATGAATTTACATAACAAAGGCCCTAAAATGAAAAAGGATGCTTTGTAATATGGTAGAGGTAAAATTGATGTCATTTTATTTGCAGTTCATAAATATTTTTGTAAGAAATGAATCCTATAATTATAAATTGTAAACACTTTGCTGTATCTCTGCCTCACCCCCTTTGTAAAGAAGTGATTGTAACAACACTTTCAATCATAAAGTGTCGTTAGCTTGCATGCATGGTTTAACAAAAATCATATCATTCTGATGTATTTTCAAGAAAATGGTTTAGCTAGGTTTCTTTTAATAACATGCCTTTTTTGGAAAATAAGTCCAAGTATGTTAAATGCTAAGAATTACCTCGGCAGACTTTGAGCACCAGAATTCTAATTTGTATGAATGGATACTCAACTATAAATCAGCCAAACTGAATGCATAGTCAGCAGAATTGATCAGCTACTTGATTACTGGTAGTACCTTTGATATTTGTACACTTACTATTGACATACTTGTTGAGGTTTGCACTTGTGCTGTGAATTTACTTCAATATTGCAATTGCTTTTATGTTTACCAGGTAAGCTGGCATGATCATCATGTTATCCAAACTGATGAAGAAATTTTCCAGTCAAGTCAGGGTATGCCTCGAAGGCTCTATTCATAGTTACCCTTCCGTATTCATTGGTTCAAAGGTTCATTGGGCAACTATATGCACTGGTGACAATATTTTTGGCAACAGATCCAGGCAGAGCAGAACAGAGAAACGATTCCAAAGACTATTGGAGAAGAAAAGGTCAGTTCATATCACTGGATCTATCTGACATTAGCAAGCTCCGATTGCTTTCTTATGGCAGGTACTGCCCACTTCTGCAGCCAACTTGAACAGGAATGTGTTATCAATTGGCTATGTAAGACCACCTGAAATTTACTATAGGTACAAGTACACACATGTACATATACTACGTTTGATATGGTCTTACATGAAGAATATACCAGGCAGTGTTCGAATTCCCCTGTATCGCATCGCAAAATACGAACAAAAATCGCGACACTTCTCACAATTATTGCATCATACAAGGTGTGATGCAAAAATAAATGCAGGCATGCGCTACATCGATCTATCAAAGTAGCGCCAAAGATACATACAGTTCAGCAACTAACCGCATTGTTAGCAGTCATCCATCTAGCCACGAAATAAATTTCTAAAATAAATTTTGTACTTGTCGGAGTTAAATCGTCAATGTGAAATAGGCTAGCCTACCAGTATGACCTAACGCTAAATTGCATAGCCCATACAAGCATAATTATTAACAGTTCGGTACACGCACTGCAATTAATGCTACTGTAACTTGTATTAGTAATTCACCACGTAGCTTTGGAGAAAAAAGAACACCGGTACAACAGGAGTGCGTAAACGTAGATGAATGATATTTCTTTTTCCTGCTAGGGAGTTTGTTCGTACAATTGTAGTTCGTCATTAAAACCGCCAAACACTGCAGTCAATGAAGTTGATAAAAGTTTACCAACCATATGAGTGTTTTTGCGAGCGCTAAATACAGAAATTGTCGGAACACTATCGTACGAACAAGGCGCCAAACGTGGGGTAAAAATCTCCCGGCTCACGCTTAATATAACCTTTGTTTGTGGAGAAGTTACAGAACCCAATTTAGACGAACAAAATGGTAGATCCATGGGGGTGGAAGGGAGCCCCCACAGAAATGTGCCAAAAAATACATCAAGTACTTCATTTGTATTATAAATCCACTCGTGTGACTCCTAAATGGGAAGTGTCTTTTCCTGCGATCTAGGGGGTATTTTTGGCCAAAAATTTCCATCTACGCTACGGGCCTTGTTGGAAACACGGAATTTTCTACAGCACATGCAGCTTGATCGGTGGAGGGTATGATTATTGTCAGCGAACTCCCGTCAATCAAGTAGCGTTAGCACACAGAAGGGCCCTACAAAAGGTAGAAAAAGTATATTTCCGAAAAGTGCTAAAAGTAGTTGATGTGCGTGCATGTAATCGCCAACTATTAATTTCGGCAAGTACAGGGGACATTTTTTTAAGGTGCCTAGCTATAATCGGTTTTATACCACGACTGGAACATTAAATTACAAATTCAGGTCTTTCGCCGAGGTATACTAGAACCTGTTTTGTGAGTTATGGGCGTATAAAGATACCAATTGGCGAATTGAAAAGTGTAACACGGTGGATACTTGAAGCATAGTTATTATAGGTCAAGGCTTTCAAAGATAAGTCAAAAGTCAAGGTCAAATGGAATTAAGAAAATCAAGTTTATCAATTTTTGGTGTGGGGTGCATACTAAAATTGTGGTATACCTCCTGAAATATTTTTCCCATACCTGAACCAGCCAAGATGGTGGCTAACCCTAAGTTAACCCTAACTGCATAGCATAATGGCTATAGGTTTAGTTTTAAATCCCCACTGTTTTGGGGTTACCATAGGTACGGACAAAAACGATGATCGCTAACGTTCTGCACCCTACCACAGAAAACAAAATGTTGGCACCTCCGGTTTGAGAGTTATCTTTGATAAAATTTCTGACATGTAAAAGATATCGAAATCAACATGCATAAAAAATTGTACAACGTATGTGTCCTCTTTCTGTGTATGTGCGTCAAACCGGAAAGAACGAGATATAATATATCAACATTACATGCCCATTGTGACCTAATGAAAGCAGCCTACGCAAACTATATTTTGCGGTGTATCGTGTTGTGTAATGTGAAACAAGGTTCATGATATACCATAGTGTACAGCGGTGCACCGTGACATACTATGTCAAACTGCTGTGTAGTGCATTGTGTAACATACAGTAGTGTACCGAGATGTATCGTGGCGTACCGCACTGAATAGCGGCTCACCACTGTACTGCAGTCCACTGCGATGTATTTCTCTTCTGTAGCCGATTTCAAATTATAATATCGGTCTTGACCCATGTGTCTGTTTGAGATTACTATTTTGAAGCAACTTTTAAATGGCGGGAGTTCCTTAATAATGATAGTTATGTGCTCCTCACAGCTCTACAATAAATTCTGTAAGCAGAAGAACAGCTTTCCTTGACGAAAGTTGAAAGTAACAAATCACATAGCAGAAGGTTGATACATATCACAAACTCAACAATCAATAGTATTATCACCTTTTAAAATAAGTACTAACCATGCAGGCACAATACCATTGGGTTAGTACTAACAGCTGTTACTAGAGGTTACAATACTAGAAAGCACAACAACATTGTTTTTATTTTTAATATATTTTAATATCTAAATCATCATTGATGTTCAATTAGCTGTACATTCAGTGCAACTGTCAATATTGATGTAAAACAAGACTTTAGGCTGGTCCTGTCACCGAGACCGTGATGCCCTATCTACTACTGTACGTCCATAGTATATCTTGATCACATTGAGTCGTTTGGTTGTGTGGTTCGACTCTGGTTTGTTTCCTCAACGTCATAAGAATGCTCGCTATTTGACCCTGTCGCGGCTGCTCATGATTCCCTACTTATGTCAATAGACAAATAATGCAGTATCGAAACCACTATGCTTTCTTGCATTCTGGCTGATGTTCGTATTTATTTTATATCACTCCTCATTTTTGTTGCTTCTCTTTAATCCAGACAAAATTATACCTTCGATGCTGTTTCATATACACAACTTGAAAAGATGGTGAGTCACAGAAGATTGTAATTGTTAAAATGGTTTGCACCTCATGTTCAGTAACAATTAATGTATAATGTAAAATTAATAAGTATAGCCATCATCACTAAGAGTAATTGACTTAGACTTGGCTATGCGGTGTTTGACGGTCTGGCGCGCTGGGGCCTTCCAATGCAGCATCATCACTCTATGCAGTAGTTAGGAGGCGACAGGTAAGTGAAGAGTGTTGTGAATTCCCCAAAATTGACTAGTTGGATATTCACAAGCAACTCACTTACATGTCTCCCATTCACACTTCCAACCCCATAACTCGGTCCAGGGGATGGCCTGAACTTGCTGGTAACAGCACAAACTATGAAGGATTTTTTTTTAGTGCTGCAACTTGAAAAGGTGCATTTTACAAAGTGTATAGTTCATGCCCTAATGAACTATCATTTCACAAAGCTTTTTCATTAAGCTTTAAACATAATCGTGCATTTGGTGTGTGCTCTGCTTGGTAACTGTTAGTGCATTGCTCATTTCCTGCAAAATCATATGAAGATTCTTGGTTGGTTGCTTTATTTGGTCACAGCCTCATGATTGTTCACTGCTTCATAACATTTAATTTTAATCAACTGTCTCTTTGGACATAGGTGAATCAACTGCCAACATCAGATAAGGGTGCAAAGTTCATGGGTTCAGAAGAGAGTCTAAAGATAAGGACTTGCAATACAATACTTCTCAAGAATATTGAAGACATTATTGAATCTAACCACATTAGCCATGAGCTGCAAGATGTTGAAGTATCTATCCTTGGGGTAAGAGTTGCATATGCTTGATAGGTAGTGTTCTGCTACTTCTCTCCCTAGGGTAAGAGTTGGATAATGCCACTGTTCTGCTATACTTCCCTCCTTATGGTAACAATTAAATATGATACTATTATAGTGTTCTACTACTTCTCACTTTAGAGTAAGAGTTGGATGTATGATAGTGTAGGGTTCTGCTACTTCTCTCCTTGGGGTATAATTAGAGCTGAATATGATACTGTAGTGTTCTGCTACTTTTCTCATTATTGTAAGAGCTGTATATGGTACTGTATTGTTCTGCTACTTCTCTCCTTGAGGTACTGTAACCATTAAAATGATACTGTAGTTTAGATTAAAGTTTAGATTAGGATTAAAGGATTAAATATCCTACTTCAATCTGGTCATAGAGAACTACAGTATATGGAGCATTTAGGTTCTTTTCTTCTTGGCAGTGTATAGGTGAGGTGGCAGAGATCTTGTATCTATGACAAATAATGGAATAGATGATGGTATGTCTAAACATGGCACTTAGTTTTGACTTAAATGTTCTTCTTTACTTTAATTCTCACTATTGACTTGTGATCTCCATCATGAGTTCATCTTCAAAACCTCTTGCCACCAAACAAACTTTGGGTTTTTCCTTGTGTAGGTAGATTCTTTTACAGTGCAAATCTATCTGCTGGATATACATTTTTGTCCCATGTCCAGAATTTCAATGTAAACATTCATTTTTGAAGCTCATTTAGTTTTGCTTCATTAAAATAAGAGTGATCAAGCATGAGAACATTTTCTTCTTGATTAAGTTCTGGAAGGATTTCAACATTTTGAGACTCGCAATTGTCCTTTAGGCCAGTAGATATCTTCATGCCAGTGACAGATTGTGACTCCACATATTCAACATTGTACCACTCTTTCAGCCTACTTAGCTTCCCTGCTCTAGACAAAACTTTGATGACTGTGGACTCAACATCAGCACCAATGTATTTGAAGTACTGTCTAACTGTGGGGACAATTATCTTGTGGGGATTATTAACAACTATTATTGGCTTATATCCCTTATAAAAAGTACACAATTTCTCACGAGATCTCGCGAGAAATACAAAATATCTCGCAAGATCTCGCGAGAAATACAAAATATCTCGCAAGATCTCGCGAGAAATACAAAATATCTCGCAAGATCTCGCGAGAAATACAAAATATCTCGCAAGATCTCGCGAGAAATACAAAATATCTCGCAAGATCTCGCGAGAAA
>JAODAG010331265.1:0-10801 GCA_027574785.1 Orphnurgus asper
ATGTTGTCTCCTTCTAAATGCCTGTGGCGGTCACATGAAATAACAAAATTAGTGTGTAAATCAATGGAGCAATTAATTGTGGTGCGTACCCATAAGGGGGTAATGGCATAATGAAAATTTACCATGAAAGGAATATAAACCATTTACCAAATCTACTTCTAACGCGATTGCAAAGAAGTTAAAACAAAGTTCGTCCTTTTAATGATGATGAAACAAAAACCTAACGTTCCTCCTGTGTTTTAATAAAAAAACAGCAAATGGGAAAAGTTCGGATATTCGAACATAATGTCATGATTTACTAAATTCATAAAGTCATAAGATGGTAGCAATATCCAAATATTTATCATAGGTTATGGAAACAAACTGAATTATTTCTTGATGACATGTTTATATAGAAGTTATAGGCTATAGGCTATATACTGTAAAAGAGAATTACATCAGTCTTCATACTCTTTTCGGAATTAAATACGTAACACAGCGGTTGTTAACGTTTTGGGCCCATGAACCGCTCAAACCATGACCCCCGAAATAAAAATTGAAAAATAAAATGCCCGATTTATTTATGTCTGCCAATACTCAATGGGATGGCTGCTGAAAATGCTTCGCAGCCATCAGTCCTCAAAACGAGGACGAATTGCTTGATAGGCAGCACCTCATGTCAGCGTCGATCACAAGCAGCCTACAGAGTATGTTGTCTAAATTTGGCCAAAAGAGCCTGCAACCTATCCCTACAACTGAATGGTGTAATTATGTCTCAACATTACGCATGCATATGTGTTTGTACGTGTGACTGAGCGAACTACCTGATCTTGAAGCTGATGAACAGTGTATTTGTAAACTAGTTTTGGCTACCCTGCTAACCTCTTCATGACTCCCGGAAACCCATCCAAACGACCCCTGTGGGGGTCACCATCCCAGGATAAAAACCGCTGCTTTACGTGGTACTACACCGTACCTTCCAACGATATTTGGCCTTAGCAGTCCGATCGAAATAGGAAAAAGTGGGTCAGTTAGCATATTCTGCGTTGTTTGGTTTAGATCCCAAGTTATTTCTTTGGACGATTTTCTTAACAACAAGTATAAGAAGACCCAAAGGGCCCAAATCCACGATTTTACCAAAATGACTTTTTGATTGAATATTACTCCTTTACCCAAGGCCTTTATATATATATATATCTATGCAAGAAAGGCCCAAATCATTGTATCCAGGGGGGATAGGGGGCCTTGGCCACCCCCTACCCATGGAGAAAAAATGAATTAAGGAGAAAGGAAAAGAAAAAGGGAAAGAAAAGAAAAATACATGTAGTTACACAATGAAGTCATGGATCTATAAATATTTTTTTCTTTGGGGAGTGTTGACTCCCGTAAGTAGGCAATGTTAACACATTTGTTGTTTCGGGAGCGCCCATTCAAACTCTTATTCGTGCTGAACTTGATGACCATCTTCAAAACAGTCACTTTAAAAAGTTTTCGGCCCTCGACATTATATTGAAATGCGAAATCTGGACCTTATACGGCACGTAGGCACTCTACCAGTGTTGCCAAGTTGGTGGTTTTACGTCAGAATTGGTGTTTCGATAGTTGATGAGGGTACGTCTTTTTGGAGCGTCTGCGAGGTGCGTTTTTTTTTAGAAAGGCATACGCTCAGCAGTATGCTGTAATATTCGTTCCCTCAATTGGACAACTTCATGTGAAAATCCGGCACTCCACCGACAACCGTGTTCATTATTTGGTATTTTCATTCACGTCCGCAATGGAGGAGCAACGGCTTGAGGCCTGATTGACCGCTTTGCTGCGATTTCAGCGGGACGCTTGAAATGTGTTGTTTAAGGTTCTGAGGACAGTGGCGTACCTAACAGGGGCGAGGTAGAATATCCGACCGGTTACCAGAGTGATGCCCAGTAGAAAACTAAGAGGGGGTGCGGCTGATCGCATGGGTACTTTTGCGGGGGAGGGGAGGGGGTAGTCACTTGGAAAATAACCGATTCTCATTGTTACTAATGTTTTGCCCAAAAATACAGGAAGATCCGTCATTTTGTCCGAAACGTAGTCGAATAGAAGTATAGTCTGTTTGATCGTAAGGTTTACAGCTACTGTCAACCCTGATCAGTATGTCGTGAACATTGTAGTCTAAATTGTTTACTAAAAATGAATATTTTGGGTAAACAATATAGGAAACCATAAAGAAACATTTAGTAAATAATGATAATTCCTAAACATATAATTAGATATCACCATTGCATCTACGCCACCTTAAATAAACACCCCACCCCTTTCACCGCTCCCCCTGACAGAATTCACTGTGCCGAATTTTTTGAAGACCCATACTAATTCGAGCAGAGAATCTGCCCAAATTCCGGCAAATTCTCAGGCAGACGCTTAGCCAGACTTATTGGTGTGAGGCAGAAGTTGTGGCGTCAAATATTTAGTTGTAGTTACCCATATATAGTAGTTTCCCGTATGCATATATGTGTGTGTATATATAACTGCAACATTTTAACTCAAGATTCTTCAATACAAAATTAAATTAGTTCAAAATTTGAAAAAGATAGCACCATTCTGCATATAAGCCTCCTTAAATTTCACACCCCCTCCCCTTAGACCCCTTCCCCAGGACGGCGATCAGAAATTTGGGCAAGACCTCACTGAAAAATCATGGATACGCCAGTGGTTGGAAGGAAGTGTGGAGGGGGAAGGTAAGATTCATCTTACTAAAGTAGCCACCTTCTCCTTGTCTGCTCCATTTTGTAGTCTGGTACACGGCCTCTCTATATTCAGGACGTAATTCTCAATTGAGTCTCTATGAGCCGTACTGTATACTCCTGAAACCTGCAGGTGGCCTCTGAGGCAAAAGTTATCGGGAGAGAGGGACGCGATGGACGCAACATTCCGCTCGTCCAGGCCGCATGTGGTAATTATGAGAATTGTGGCCCTGAATATATGTTAAATTTAGAAACGTAGATTACATGTAATAAAACACAACAGGTTAACTGACAATTCAACCAATATATTCACCAAAGTTCATCATCATAACGAAAGTATGGTGCACATAATAATTAGGCCTACCATGATATAAAAGGAGAGATTACATAACACAGCAGTAATAGAAGTCGATGCGATACACTAATTAATTTATTCACGGCACACATTTATTGCTAAGTTTTAAGTTACTAAGTTACGTGTTTGTTTTCTTTCTTTTGATATAAATTGGGTGGTCTTTATGTACGAAGCTTTCATAATTATGCTAATTATTATTTGTTTACAGAGCAAAAAACCCCAAATTGCCCCCAAAGCACAATTTAAAAATAATCCAGCTCCATCCAAGAATAAGTTTTTGGGAAGCCATTGGGATATCCATTATTGCGTCCTTGAAAGATATAAATATCTATTTAGCCTGTCACGAAATTTGCACCAAAATGTGCGATCATTTTAAAAATTCGCCATTTGACAGAACGAGGTCCGTTCTTTTATTTTTATTTTCGCCAAGAAATTAATGCTGCATTAGGTTTGGGTCGTCTAGCGAAAGAGCGCCATTATATTAGCACCATGCCGTCTTCACATAAGTGGGCCTTCTATGTTTACAATACGCACTGAAACTGTATACACGCTGTACTGTACAACGTTGCATGGTTACTATTACTAAATGCTACGGTACTTTGCGATAAAGATGAAGTAGGACAATGTAAACAAGAAGGAAGGAAAGAAGGAGAATAATATTATTTTACCGGTGGAGGAAGATATCAGTGCCCTCCTGCCTGTGGCGGATCCAACAGAGATGGATTCAGTTCTACTCGGAGATTTTATTGGAGGTATGTTTGTTACGTATACGGTGTAGACTAGCCTTACCATAGGCTTTATAACGATAGGCCAGATTATGCGGGTAAAACAGGGTAAACTGCCAAATCATCTGGTCTGCATACATAACTACCTCTAAATCCTACGATTGCTAGATATCAAACAAAGTATATTTGATGTATAGTTGTCATTGACAAAACTGCTTTCATTTAACATAATTTAACATTATATTTAGGATTTTGTGGTAACTTGAACCGTGTGATTTATGTAATATCAATGATGGCTACTACGGCCACTGAACTTTTATTTCAGAGCAAAATCCTGCATCCTCCATATTTTGATTTGCAGGGGGAAGTTGGGGAACGTTTTCTTTCCCCTCTATATCCGCTTGCCCATGCGGACTCCCATGGTTACGTCAGCTGTTACGTGTTGCGTTCAGGGCGTGTCGGGTCGGGTGATGGACATTGGAACAAGAAGCAAACTCAAATTCAAGATAAGTCGAAGTGAAACTTTCGTTTGAACACCATTTTAACGGAACTAAACTGATGTGCAAATTTTATACATATATATTATGACAACGCTATGCATTACTTCTTTTCAGACATTTTCTTCACGAATTTCAAAATGTCCAAGAAGCAGGTCACATCACAGTTCCTAAATTGTACCCTGAAAATCGCCAGATGAGTCTCTAATGCGTGCATTTCAATATCATCAGCTAGACAATAAACTGTATTTCTGCTGAAAAACTTCGGATTTGAAGGCTTTTAAACAACAGCCTGGACTCTAGTTTCACGTTCACGTTGATACTTGGTTGCCGTTGAAACGTTGGTCAATTGCACTCTGGACAATAGCTTCTAAATCAATACTGTAGTGGTGTTCTGTTGTTGTATTGTAGTGGTGTTCTGTTGTTGTATTGTAATGGTGTTCTGTTGTTGTATAGTAGTGGTGTTCTGTTGTTGTATTGTAGTGGTGTTATGTTGTTGTATTTAGTGGTGTTCTGTTGTTGTATTGTTTGGCGTTCTGTTGTTGTAATGTAGTAGTGTTCTATTGTTGTATTGTAGTGGTGTTCTGTTGTTGTATTGTAGTTGTGTTCTGTTGTTGTATTGTAGTGGTGTTCCGTTGTTGTATTGTAGTGGTGTTCTGTGGTTGTATCTTAGTGGTGTTCTGTGGTTGTAGGGAATGATGGCGTGCCTGTCCGTACTTCTATCAGAGCATGGAGGAGCACGTCTCTTTCTTGGTAAAGTAGGGTCAGATATCGACGAGTGAATTTTCATTTTCTGTATGCTCTCAAGGACTTGTTTAGTGAGTGAAACAATGTGTTTTCATGTATCAGCTGACATACTTGACTTCTGCAAATAGTTTTGAGAAGTTTTCAGGGAGACAGTACAGTCGTTCATCCGAGAGCAACCAAAAAATAAATCAAAGATATCAAACAACATCCAGCGTGTGGATGCGTATGACTCACTTCTATTATACACACAGCGAAGAGAACAGTACTTTTAATTGTTATTGGCGTTTAAGACGATTTTAGCAATAAACCTCAATCTCAAAATTTTATTTTATATATAGAAGCTTCTAGCTTAGTAAAAGAATCGGGGGATTAGAACCCCCAGCCCCCCGTCTCCGCGGTAATTCTTTCGGAAGAAAAGCAATCATCCGATACTTCCTGTGATTTGTCTGAGCTCTCTGCCATACGGGAGGGGTGAGATATCTCCCGTCTCCACCTTGTAGTGACGTCACTGATTTTAACCAGCACCGAGATGCAAGAAACGTGTTGACTATTCACCTTTGCATGTACCCTGAACAAGTATACGTTTAGACGGTGTGCATGGTTTTGAAGGAGGCGGGGGAAAACCCCCACCCTCTGATAGTAGTGTGTCCAACTTGTGTCTGTGCGAGAAGAGAAACATATATCACATTAATTTAAAATCAATGCGATGTATCATCAGCCATTCGCACTGAAAGTAACAAAAAGTAACAACACACGCGCATCGCGACTGTTGCTCAAAATCAATGTTTGCAGGAGCTCATGAGATGTTATTTTGTAACTAGTGTAATCTTATTACATCATATGTCACGTCTGACGGATGCGTAACTGACGACGGCGCTGCTTCTTCGGCAATTCTTATAAAGATTGAATTTTATTAGTCAATATCGAGAAGCATTCTTATCATAAAACCCAAGCCCTGTAGTACTTGTTATTTCATTTCCTATTTTCAGGTATTTATTTAGCTGTCAAGATAAATGTTGCCACCCTAACACGGCTAGTGTAGGCCTAAACATTTCAAGATAACCCGGTGTATTGTACAGTCTATGACCGAGAAGTCAGTAGTAGGAAGGGAAGGCAGATGTCATTCAATAACACCAATTAAAGAAAAAATCGACCAAAAACAACAACAAATGAAACAAACAGGTGAAGAATTTAGCATACTAAGTTACCCTTAATTGTAATTGGTCAATGACTAACGTATAAAGAAAATGAGTTGACCATTTCGATGGGCAGATTCTAGCTGATTGTGGATTGGTGCATATTTCATAATTCTCATTATTCATTAATAAAGAAAACCTACTTCATTGTCTCCGATATAAATCTAAAGACTGGGCGATGCTGGAAACGGTTGAACGATGTACATAAGACAGCAGAGTATCCTCCCACATCTAGATCTAGATGTGTTCCCCCCCCCAAGGAAATGGCATAAAATTCGACTCCATTTCGAGCAGCTCTGTCCCTTTGAAGTTCGTGGCTATTTGTCCGTTAGGATCCCAATATTTCTATACTCAAATTCCTGGCTACGTCTTTGAATAGAAATGTCAGGAATTCACTAACTTTCGAATACCGTCTACAAGTCGGGATGGTCCAGGCCGATCAGAGTTAGCAATATCAATGTAGTGTTACTGCACCGTATACGACTAGCTTAGGCTAACCTATACTGTACTTCGCTACCGTGCCTTATCGATTGGACAATGCGCATTGCGCACGATAGCCTATCGGTAAACAATGCATGCCATCCTAGGCCTATCCGTAAACGGCACCACGACCGGGAGTAGCTGGTCAGTAGTGATCGAGTTGTCATCGGCATGTCAGGGTACGGCTTGCAAAGAATGATTATATAAAATGTATATCCTACGTCCTATGGAGGATATGATAGTTTCGCGAAACTACTACTACTGTGACAAAATGACGAGCACGAACCATAATGGGTATGCTTGTCTAACGTTAAACCTATTAGTTACAATCAAATTAAAATATGGTTCGACCTGTATGGTTGTATCTATACCTGCAAAATAAATCCAATCACCCAAGTTCATGTCAGGTAACCTGCATTCTTCCAATACCAGGTCTTCATCACAAGTTTGTCCCCAGATTTTGCATTTGAAGTATAGTTCACCGTTGTTCTTGGGCGAGACAGGCTTTAAGAGGAAGCGCAGCATATATTCAACTTAGATACACAAATATAACAAGAGCCTATTTCTGAGCAGGTTATAGACACAAATATAACAAGAGACAAGGTTCTGGTTAGGTTAAATACACAAAATAAAACAAGAGCCCAGGTTCCGATTAGGTCATAGACACACATATAACAAGAGACAAGGTTCTGGTTAGGTTAAAGACACAGATATGACAAGAGCCAAGGTTCTGATTAGGTTAAAGACACAAATATAACAACAACCATCTATTTGTGATAAAACTGGTCACATGAACTAATACGAAATACTAAATAAATTCAACTGTTTGTCATTTTGAATACAGTGTCACTTAATACGTTAATGTGCGCATGATACCCCATGATGCCAATCTGCGATGCCGGAACGGGCGGGGTAAAAATTTACATTTTAGAAATGTTTTTAGTACCAAGCAGTATTTTGAAGTGTACAGTTCGGTGAGGGGGGGGGGGGGTGGATGTCGTGTGGTGTGGCGCACCATATGTTGCTGATATGTACTAGGCAAGGGTTATCGTTCCAAAAACCATATTCCCTTGTGAAACGGTTCGTACGCTTTGTGATTCGTCGTATCAACGTGCTTACAACAACATCGTGCCTTAGCAAAGTTGTGACCAATTAGCTGTTTACCATAGCAATTGGATCTGTTTTGGCAACACTAGTAAGATGGAGTAAGGAACTATGGTTTCCATCGTTGATGAAGTATTCTATATCCGGTAAATCTGACCGTTGACCCGAACATTTTTTCCGTCTATTACAGCGTTTGCCGATGATATTTACTGCCAAAACAGTTGACGGCATGACGAAGTGCGCCCCCGGTTCTGCAATTATTCGTATATCACCCTCGTTGGGAAATTCTTTGTCCAAGCTCCGACGTATAGCTTGGGCAACCTGCAATCGATAATAATTGTGAGGATTTGTAATGGCACAGCATCAACAACCTACGTTGATCAATAAAGATTATATGTACTACTATATAAGTAAAAACAGCCCTCTATCCATCAGTAAAATCATTATGCATCAGTAAAACAGATCTCTATACATCAGTAAAACAGACCTCTATGCATCAGTAAAACATACCTCAATGCATCAGTAAAACAGACCTCTATGCATCAGTAAAACATACCTCAATGCATCAGTAAAACAAACCTCTATGCATCAGTAAAAACAGCCCTCTATGCACCAGTAAAACAGATCTCTATACAGCAATAAAACATACCTCTATGCATCAGTAAAACAGAACTCTATCCATCAGTAAAAACAGCCCTCTATGCACCAGTAAAAACAGACTTCTATGCATCAGTGAAAACAGATCTCTATGCATCAGTAAAACAGATCTCTTTACATCAGTAAAACAGATCTCTATGCATCAGTAAAACAGATCTCTATGCATCAGTAAAACAGACCTCTATGCATCAGTAAACACAGATCTCTATGCATCAGTAAAACATATCTCTTTGCATCAGTAAAACAGATCTCTATGCATCAGTAAAACAGACAGCTATACATCAATAAAAACAGACCTCTAGGCATCAGTAAAAACAGATCTCTATACATCAGTAAAACATACCTCTATGCATCAATAAAAATAGACATCTTTGCATCAGTAAAAACAGCCCTCTATGCACCAGTAAAAACAGACTTCTATGCATCAGTGAAAACAGATTTCTATGCATCAGTAAACACCTCCGTCTATACATTGTACGGACTGTTAAGGCCAAGATCATTTGGGCGGGTGTAGTGCCATGGCTCTATTGAAGGGCATTGCCCCATCATTAACTAGTGCGGGCTGTCCTTAGCACTTCGCATTAAAATGAACTCCAGTAATTACAAGTGTTATTGACAATTTTATGTGCATTGGTTAGGAAGAGGATAATGTTTAGTGCTATACGCCAATGCAAGATACCGGTGTTACTTTTCCAAGTTATTGTTCCCAAATATTTATTAAGGTTTGAAGCAGGGCGGTTAGCCCAGTGGGGTAGCTAAACTCTTCCTGGGGAAGATAAAAATGAATGAAATTCCGAAAGACAGACTATTGGAAAAACCAAAGATGTTGGAAAAACCAAAAGCTACCGTACTTCAAAAAGGTTCAAAGCTTTGAATTTGAGACATATTGTCCGAAATTTCCGACAATTTCTGAGATTTAGGCTACATTACTTGCGTTTATCTATCTTTGGGGCCGGTTTAAAACGACTTGAACTTATAAGGAAGAGAAAGTTAGTTGTAAACCATAAAGGCGAATGAGTATGTATATTTTATTGAACATATATGCGGGTACAATATGTTCAGGGAAACACAATTAATTATGAGCGTGAAATAAATAGTTATTAAGCAAGACGCCAACAACAAAATGTCCCTCATATGCAATAAACCTCTTCTCTACTCACGGCAAACGTAACTCCATTAAAGTTAATGTTTTCATCTTTATGCCAGTAACGCATAAACGCACGCAATATAGTTTATAGCGTTACTAACCTCTTGGAAGTCGTGGGTATAATAATTTGACGTTGTCTCGCTAGGAAATCCTCCACCAATATCGAGTAATGTCATGTCGAAGCCCAAATCCTCAGCCAGGGAGAAAACCACACGTGATTCTCGTATGGCTCGTGCGTAAGCTTCCGGCGAGGAAATTAGAGAACCCACATGGAAACTGGGAAGGAAGAGTGTTAACATGACTGTATTATGTTGAAAATACCGTGTTAACTTACACACAGACGCACATTTAGTGTTTTTTAAGAATCCCCAAGAAAGAACCTGGGATCTAAAATAAACAACGGCAGCATATGCCGCGGCTTCAAAAGGCCAAACTGACCCACTTCTCAGCACCAATCCTACTTCGATTGGACTGCTTAGGTCAAGGATCATTGGTTGGGGTGTAGTAGCCGCGTAGTAAAGTGTAGCGCGTGACTCTGTCGGTGGACCGGCATAACCCCACCATTAACCACGTTAATAGTCGTAGCCTCCACGGTACTGTAATGTAACCGTCGTGAACACAATTATAT
The DNA here is from genome assembly GCA_027574785.1 of Orphnurgus asper. Taxonomy (NCBI): domain Eukaryota; kingdom Metazoa; phylum Echinodermata; class Holothuroidea; order Elasipodida; family Deimatidae; genus Orphnurgus; species Orphnurgus asper. Next base: position 10,239 of record JAODAG010331265.1, read on the forward strand.
AGTTATGCACCCATATAAGTGAGACTCAAAAGACACAAAACATGATTTGTTCTCTGCAGTTCTTTGAATTTCAAGCAACGTTTGCTTCGTTTAGAAACTATATTATAATATACGCTGTCTAGGCAAAATTCTAAAATAATGCTTTAGAAGGATTTATTGGTTGCTTTCGTCTCAGTCATGTAATCAGGTTACGAAAAAATATATTATATTGTTATAAATATTTACCTGACACCACAGACTATCAATTGAAGTTTTTTTTGCAAGTTGCAACAACTCCTTTGCTTCGTCCAAAGGGCATCCGAATTTCCGAACCATCCCTTCGGACGCTGACGTGAAACCGTGGAATCTTTTTTATAATCTATTAAAACTACGGAAGAACAATAATGATCTCCCAGTTATAACCATCCAACAACCTACTACACATTATTGAACTTTGCCCCATCATTGGTAATCCGAAACACCATATTATGTGTCTCCCCCATGATCTTATTAAATAAAATCATAGTTGTTTGGTCAGGAACTTGTTGTTTTATCCAGAAATATAGATAATACACCTGCCCCCC
>JAODAG010331276.1:0-10800 GCA_027574785.1 Orphnurgus asper
TCTATTTTACGGATATTGGTAGAATTTAGGGTTTTTGTGGTTCAGGATCCTTTATGAGGACATTGTCCTTTCTGATCGTTATTATCTATACTTATACTAAATTGTAGGCCCTGACCAAGGACTAGGCTATATTGTCAATCTAGTAGTATTTTTTTTATAATATGCAGTCTGCAATGAAAATGTTAACTGCATACTGAAGTGAAGGCACTAGTATAATTGCAATGTATTGGGGATGATCTGCCTTATACTAGTACTAGTTACATGCTGCAGTGTAGGTAACTCCATGAAACACAACTTAACACAATGTCTGTGTGCATTCTGCCCAGTTATTCCTTCTCGGGTCGTCATATATAAGGTGAGCTTATGATCAATTTTAAGTACCAAGGAAACCACAATAACTTGCTTGGCATAGCTCAGAAACTGTAAATAGGTTCAGTTCTGTGAAGTCATAAAGTTTAGTATATTATATTAAGGATTAGGAATGCTCTTAAAGAAACCCCTCTTTGTGTCATCATTGATGATGAGTATCGGCTTTAGCAAACTGCTTTTCGACCAATGTCCATCTGACAATGTCCATCTGGTCGTGAGTGTACCTAGATCTGGACCACTTTCTCAATGACCGAGTGTAATGAGATTGAGAGCAACCTGTTCAGCACCACTGCATTGCAGCTGTTCTGAGCGATACCAATGAAACCATGTAACCCAATGAATATCTAACAGATCACTAAACACCAAGGAAGATTGCACTCACCACCACCACCACAAGGCAGCTGTTGGGATGGAACCGTCGACCTTTTGTCAAAGAATACTGCCTGCAGCCTGTGAGAATTCTATGCTTATCCACGCTGTCGCCGCACATAGCGTTCTCGCACAGAATGGTGATTAATCAAGGGAACATTTATCTTTCGGATCCCATTATTAGTGTTATGGTCTGGATGAGAAAGGTTTAAGAGCAGGTGTCCGCAGCATGAGCACTGATCGTGCCATAAATCTTCCTTCTCGAACTAGGTAAAGGGCGGGACGGCGGCTACAGCGAGATAACTCCAATGATGATGAACTCACAACATGGAATACAGCAGAGATTGTTCCAATCCTGGCCCAAGTCCCATGGATGCTTTAGTATTTTCAGAAGTGATTGAGGAGAGTGGTCAAGATTTGGCTGAGGAAGCTAAGCAGGATGGTTACGTCTGTCCACTTTGCACCATGATCCTTCCTACCCCTAAAGAAACCTTCTGTCACTTGAAGGAGGCACACAAGCTATTGATTGGTGATAGTCATCTCATCTGTGATCTTGGAAGGTACATGCTTGAACGTTGCTTCTCGAAAATGTATTTATTCATTGTTATAAATTTAGATGATATCAGACTAAGGTGATATGGCTCATATAGTCATTTGATGTGAAGTTTTCGTGTTGCCGTAAAATCACAGGTAACAACATGCTAGCTGTGGCGATATAATGCAGCAAATTTGGCCACTTTACCCAAGACGGCAGTCATTATGTGGGAAGATTTACACAGATTACATTGGTATTAAAATCACCCCCCCCCACCTATGTGATAATCCCCTTTAAAAGTTGAAATGTTAAGATGAGTCGTATAACGATCACCAAAGATTGCTGTTCTCTTTAAGCTGATTAGTCCCATCGGTCTTGAGCGATGATATTTTTGGTTGTTTTTTTTCGAAACCATCTTTTTGGCTTATAATCCAGAAGTTGCTTAGCTAATAACCTTACATAACCTTGATTAATGGTTCGGTTGGTCTTCGCTAATCTTTAGATTGAATCTAACGTAGTAACCTGACTCTATGGTATCGTTACTTACTGTAAGCTTTCACATTTGTAAGACCCAAGTTGGAATTGGGAAGTCTTAGACATTTTAAACTTCCAGTTTTTATTTTTTCGTCTCACCCAAATTACACTGGTAAAATCTGACAAAAGTGTGAGTAAAAATATCAAAATCTTGTTTGTGTTTGGAGCCAGTGTATGTTACGCGTGATAATTTGTTACTTCTCCTGAACAAGCTGCTCCTACCTTCCCGTACAACTTTTGAATATGAAATATTAAATCTTCTATTGTCTAAAATGTATTGAATGTCTCAATGCACATATTGAATGTGTCAATAAGCTTCTCAGACATAGCCAACTCCTTCCTCACTTTAATTTTGAAATTGTTAATGCTTAGTGTTAAATATTTGCTGGTGGACAAGCAACATTAGATGGAGGGATGTTGGATTGTTGCAGGTATGTGATACTTTGCTTACAGTATACACGATAACTCAAAGAAATTTTCTCCAGTAACACGATTTACGTGCTTAGGACGTATATATATATGCAAACATATAATTAATTAGTATTCATGAAATGGTTAAACGGGGTTACACGGAACACGTCAATCACTTCACTGGGGCAGTCCCGACTTTCTTCATACATGGCACGGACTTGAAGATGGGCAACATGAATATGTTTGTGTCATACAAATATGTTTTGAATTGTAATTAATGAAGGGATGCATGAGTAAATGATGAACCACATATTGTATTTAGTATGTTTTCTTATTTCAAATTTACCTCTGAATTTCTCTTTCCCGAATAACATGTCCCAGCTAGAGGTTCGGTCTCATCTGTGAACAAGGATCAACCTTGCAAAGTCCTTTTAAAAGATCATCGGTCGCAGAATTTTATATTCTCATTTTGAACATGGCCCGCATCCCTTCTTCCTTCCCACAAAACCTGTTGACGACAGACAGTTTAGCATCACGCTCACCACATTCCTTAGCTAAACTGGATTTTTTCCATACAGATATTTGAACTACTGGCAAACAAGGTTTGGAGAAAAGTCCTTGGATAGGTTCAGCTTACCTACCTCCTTAGAAGGTATAGTATATAGGGTTATAGTATATAGGGTTATAGTATATAGGGTTATAGCATATAGGGATAAATAGTATATAGGGTTATAGTATATAGGGTTACCACTATGTTGAATCGGGCAATATGAAGGTACATTATAGTATGGGTTGCATTTAGTTTGAATCAGGGTATGGATTGCTATGTTAATAATTAAGTACCCACAATGTTAAGAATTAATTACCATAAAGTTAATGATAAACTATCCACAATGTTACTTAACTATCCCCATTGTTAACAATTAAATTCCCTCAATGTTAATAATTTGCTAGACCCGTTTAAGATGGATTACCTGGACATGAAGTTAAAAACAATGAGAGAAGTGAAGAAGAAAGATACCTATTGTGTCATCTATTTGTGATGTCATATGAACCTTCTGATTATTCATGAATAGAATATTCCAGCAAACTGAGCTGCTGAAGTTATTCAATAGTAAAATAAGTGGAATTGGGGAACAAACCCTCTCAGCTATATCCACAAAAAGGTTGAGAAAGATAAAAGATGCCACTATATTAAATTTGGTTTTACAGACAGAATCAGTCTGCTGAAACTCATTTCAATGTCTTATATCTTAACGGTACCGTAGACCTGTGCATGCGCTAAAAATCACGGTGATCAGCGCAGTGTTGAGCTTTGCGGGAGAGAATCAAGAACTGCTCTTGCCAGGTCGTGAGAACAAATCTTTGAGGGTCATACAACCAGCCTTCCATGGTGTGTTTGTCATCGGAGACCTGTTCTAGCCTGTAGCGGCTCCTCGGTTGCCACGGCCTGGCTGTAAGAAATGTGTGGTAAGCAGTGCAATGTCAAGCTCCACGTGAGAGAGTCGAGACCTCTGGGGTAATCACTGCTCTCGTCTGGTTTTGGTACAAAAAAAGGCTGTTCATGTCAATCGAGAAAGGGCTCTTGGTTGAAAATACTAAAATAGGCATAACAAATTGCTATAATTGGGTCCAAAATTAAATAAAGCATTACTCCCAGAAAATTAGTACTCACTAACATTGGGGAAAAAATCTTGCTTGGTTTCTGGAGGGGGAGGGCGGGGGGATAATGACTATATCTATATGCTACAGATATAATTGATTCTTCCATAGTAAGGGAACTCTGGTGTGCTGGCAGAAATAATTAATACTCACCATTATATGTGTAGGAGATTTACAAATGAATTCTCACTAATTCAAGTGGTGTAGCAGAAATAATATAGAAGGGTAGAAGATATTTGTAAAAGTAATTGGTCAAAAATTTTATAAATTAAAAAACTGAAGGAATTCAAATCAAATTACACTGTCGCATCTTTTTTTAAAAGTTTTCTTGAAAGGAAGAAGTAGTAGCACCTATAACGCCATCGTAACCGTTTCGCCTCTTCCCGTAGATAATGAAACCTTCTTTGTCTTATGCGATCAACTCAAAGAGGACAGTGATCTTCGTCTGAGGCTACAGACACAGAGGTTAAAGGTTATTCTGAAAATGCAACAGAGGGAGAGACAAGAAGAGAGCTTCTCTGCTCGGTGTTTGTTCTGCCAGGAACTCTACTCTGGGAACCGATCAGATCTCTTCAACCACATGGCTCGGGATCATAATTTTAACGTTGGCCTGCCCGATAACCTTGGTGAGACTACCAAAAGTTTGAGCTGTTAAAATCCACACTGTCCAGTCTTTAGTAGCTGATGATTATAGGCCATTGATATCAGTTTTAGAATCTACACCATCCAGTGTTTTGTAGCTTATGATTATAGGCCATTGATTTCAGTTTTAAAATCCACACCATCCAGTGTTTAGTAGCTTATAGGCCATTGATATCAGTTTGAGAATCCACACTGTCCAGTGTTTAGTAGCTGATGATTATAGGCCATTGATATCAATTTCAAAATCCACACCATCCAGTGTTTAGTAGCTTATAGGCCATTGATATCAGTTTCAAAATCCACACCATCCAGTGTTTGTAGCTTATAGGCCATTGATATCAGTTTCAAAATGCATGATGATCGAAGAAAGGGACAAAACTCATAAATATTTCAAGATATTATATTATCTAAAAGCAACCAAGTTTTCATGATTGGACACCTTATGCCATATTTTGTCTAGTTTTACACTTATTCCTTTTAATTATGTGACTATTTTAACTGTGTGAATCCATAAGGTTAGAAAGAAAAATGTTTCAGAATTAAAAGGGCAAACCATAGCTTTATACTGCAACTCACAGTTGGTACGTAGTGGAAAGTAAACTGATTGTTTTCTCTTGATCATTTTGCAGTTTTCATAGAAGAATTCTTGAGGGTCTTGCGTGAGAAGATGGATAGGTAAACCTCAGTTTCAGTCTGGTCTACATGCAGACCTACTGTCAGGTCTACAGGCAGACAGTGGGTTGTTCGTAAAGTTCTAAGGAGCTGTTCAATTTGCTACCAATGTAATGTGGCACAAATCTGATCTATCCATACCCCCAACTCGAGTTTGTAATTATGCTTTCTTTCGTGGGCAAATTTAAAGCAAAGCCAAACGGTTTTGCTAGCAATCTGTAGCTAAAAGAGCACACCCACTACCCTGGCTGCTGCAACCCATTGCTAATATGCATACTGAGGTCCTAGTTTGTAAATAATAAATATTATTTTCTCACTTGCCTGGCTATTTCAAGAATGGAAGCGTCTTAACTGGGCTATTAAGAGAAGAAACCGAAAGTGACACTCCTAGTTAAGTCGTAGTTAGTTTGTGGGGCAGATGTTGCCACGTGAGAGTGAGTCGACCAGAATTAAAGTAGTATTATCAGCCGGAACTGGAAATTTCTATCATTCCATCATACCTCTTGGGATTGGACATATTAATATAACCCTACGTAATATATTTCCATATTTATTGAATACAATGCCCTTGTTATATACTATAGTGAAGTGACGTTGGATAATGTTGTGTTGTTCGCTGGTGCCAGCACTAGTAAATAAATTTGAACTAAAGTCTAATGAAGCTTATTAAAATGAAAGAGTCAGTATTTAGCATATTCTATTGACAGATCCTAGCTGGTCACTAGGATAGGCCAATTGTAATTTAGTGTACAGTTATATGTTAGGCTAGTTGAAAGAGGAAATTAAGGCAAACATTAATGTTGGATACTTGGATAGTAAGTTTGGCATGTTTTTTTGGAATGCTATTTGCATACCTAATTAGCATATTTAATGGGGTATAATTAGACCGGCATTGTTCTGTACATGTTCCTTGATTTAGTTACTTTCCTACAGTGTAAGGTAAGCAATGCTTATACACATAATAAAATCACCATTTTCTAAAAATAGTCTATTAGTCTTCTAAATACACTCATGGTGTATAAGGTTAATCTTATGTCGGTAACACACTGACTAAACGTGATTACAACCAATGGTAGATCGCAAAAGACGTTGGTGTTCACAAACCGTTGTCTGCAAAAGATAAAGTAAGAGAGGATTTATATCACACGTTGAACGTAAAATGCTGCTCCCTGCTGATGTCTTTGTAAATTATGTTACTGTTTAAAGGTTCTCTCGGCCTGACAACTAGTGTTCTGCTTGTTAACTGCGTGGTATGGTACGTTTGCCTGGACCGGTATTAAGCTCTTTCAGTATTTCAACAACACATGCATTACGTAAGGTTTTACTCCTTATGAAGGTTGTAAAACATTCTGGAATGTCCTGAATTGTAATGTTCTCTTGAGGCAGCCATTCTTTCCAACTAACCATTAGGTTACTTCCACTAACCCTTTAGGCTTCATTTACCATTAGTGCATGTCTGTGATATTTCACTCAGTCTGAGAATTCTCTTCTTCAGTCTGCAGTGCTTATTTTGTGAAAAGGTCTTCCGAGACAAGGTTGCCATACGTGAGCACATGAGGAAAAAACAGCATCGTAAACTCAACCCCAAAAACAAGTCGTACGACAAATTCTATGTCATCAATTATTTAGAGATGGGCAAGCGATGGCAGGCGGTCCAGGCAGAGTATGATGGGGTACCCCAAGATGTAGGAAACGAGTAAGTTCTAAGATCTTTCCAGAGTCTGAATTGTTGAAAAGCCTGGACAGGACAATATATTAATTGACTTAAGGTACATTGTTTATGACCTGGCCATGTAGGAGGACTCAGGATTTGTCAATTACACTGCACTTGCACTGAGTGATATGGACATGGGAAGGATTGTTTCACAGTTACAAATGGAAATTTGTTTCGTTTTCTGTGTTTGTCATTAATGTAGCAATTGTCGCTCCCTTGTACTGTACGATAACTGTCACTGTTGAAGTTTGAACTACCAGAATGCCTACAATGTGGAAACTACTGTATGCATGCTGTGTATGTTTACTTTCTGTTATGTTATTTCTCTGGTGGGCCTTCCAGAGACTGGGATGACTGGGAGGAGACGGTTGGTGCTACTGCTGTGTGTCTCTTCTGTAGCCATCGCTCGGTGGAGACAACCGGTCTGTCAAACCATATGAGAGAGAAACATGGCTTTGACTTGGAGAGAGTCAAGACAACTTTGAGTAAGTTTCATTATTCTACTAAAACAATAAAAGTAATCAGATGAAAAGTTTCTTGGTAAATTCTAAAATTTATTATAACTGCAACCGGTTAGCTTTTCTACATTACCGGATCCATTTTGCAATTGCCCTGGTGTTGTCTAACCTTATACCCAATCACTGGACACCCATCGAGCCATGGCTTCCCTTTTTTTCTTTTTTTCAGAATTAAACTTCTACAAACAATTGAAACTTGTTAACTTTATTCGTCGGCGCATTCACCAAAAGATGTGCTTCTCCTGCCACGAAATGTTTCCTGACCAGAATACATTAGTAAGTCACATGACTGACAGCAGGCACATACAGGATCTTCCAGAACACTCAGAATGGGATCAACCAGAGTGAGTTATTTAATTAAATAGTCAAAATGTTAGAGGAGAAATGTCAAGTACCCACATCACATGGGTTTGATGCGTAACCAAACTTTAGTAATATGCAAAATGGACTCTACAGATATGTTATTTATAGTATAGTCTGACAGAGCCTATACAGATACATGTCATGTGTATGGTCTAACAGACTATACAAACATATTATAATGTGTGCATGGCCTAACAGCCTAGATACTGATATATGTTATATGCATGGTGTAACATAGACTATACGGATACTTGCTATAGGTTTGGTGTAACAGGGTGTACTTGGTTTCCAGGCTAAATCTCTTGCAGAATGTCCTGCTAGCTACTTTGACATAACTTAATGACATGTGTACAGTTAATTTTGTATTATTTGCCTTATTTAGCATGTAATATATGGTACAGTTCAGCTGCAACAACAATTTTTCCTTAATCTTTTGCAAGTAAACTACTCCTCACACAAAATTAAATGTGAGTACAACCAATGAGTGATCATGAATGTATGGTTGGTAGACTGTCGTCTGGCTGTTGAACACAGTTAGCCATGGTTAGAGAGGGTTCAAACCACACATATCAACTCAGAATTCTGCTTTAAGGTGGAATAATATTATCCACAATTATGTTGGAAGGTTATGAGTGGTCTTGTAGTGGGTGTGAGTGTGGGTGGACCAGTGCCTTATGGAAAATTTGAAATCTATTTTCTAAATATTCTATCTTTACATTGTTTCCTCTAATAGCTGTGAAGAAGTGAAATGAGGAAACTATAAGATGATAAATTATCTGATTATGTCTCAATAAGTTTCAAGTTCCCTTAACGTCTTCTCTGCATGGTCACCACTGCTTCTTGATTTAAATACCAACTGCTTCACTAAAATATGAATAGATACTTTCAGGTAAATCATTGTATAAATTCCTTACCAGGTACTACATTCCAACATTTGAGAATGATACTCTACTCTTTGGCTTAGAAGATGCTGAAGATGGAGTGGCTCATCAGTCACAGACTCCAGTCATTGCAGAGGAGACCAAGGTTGACATTGAACATAGCATACTCAGAGATGTCCAGATCAGGGCATCCCTCTCGTTCACTTGACGCAGTCATTTCCGCTGCTGACGCACCATTTTTGAGCTAATCAGCACACCAAAGACGACGACGTCCATGACAGAATTGTGGATTTACTCCCATTTACTTGCATTACAAGTAAAGTTGCTTATAAAGGTGTGTCGTAGTTTCAGGAATCCACCGTAAGCCTCAGTCTTGGCCTTGGCGTTAGAAACATTAAACTCTGTCGTTGCAGCTATTGACTCTTGCATTGGATTGTGTCAGGTCATGAAAGTGAAACACGACGTGAAGCCAAATAAAGTTGACATAGTAACCTAGATAATTTTTTGTGATTAAGCATAACAGTAGTATACGGTAGTTTGAATGTTTGCTACTAGTCACACTCTGGTTCCGTTCAATGGTAAAATAGCGTTGAGAGATATTTGGTCTGAAGATCTTAATACAATACTGGACATGAAGTTTATTACGTATCATTTGTGTGATATTTGGACAGATCTTAATACAATTCTGGACATGAAGTTTATTACATATTAATTGTGTCTATATTTGGTCTGAAGATCTTAAATTACAATACTGGACATGAAGCTTATTGCATAACATTATTTTTGTGATATTTGGTCTGAAGGTGTTAATACAACACTGGCCATGCATGACTGACCTGGTTATTGCATATTCATTCATACTTGGTGAAAATACTCGAATCTGATTGGTCAATAAAGTCGAGATAGTAACCTAGGTCAAAGTCGGAAAACATGATTAAGCAAAGAGTTCAGCAAGATCAAACCTCACATTAGTATGCATGTTGGTGAGGACACATACCTTATTGTTTCTTGTCACTTGAGGTCAACAGAGAGTCATGAAACCTGAATAAACATGACAACTTGGAAAGTATAGCTTGGTTACATTTCATGTGTTGTGACAGTAAGTATATGACCTAAAGACTACTCTAAGCCTATGGTCACATAATTGTTGAATGTTTGGACCAATTTTACAACTCCATTCTTTGCCCACTGCCATATGAATTGTGTAAATTGAGAGTCCAGCAAGAGCAACTTTGCAGAGACGTGCAGCCAGACGCTACGCGACTCATGCTTCACGTTACATGAATCATGCTTCACGTTAAGTGGATCATGTTTCACGTTACAGGGATCATACTTCGCATTACATGAATCATGCTCACATTACATGAATCGTGCTTCAATTACATGAATCATGCTTCACATTACATGAATCATGCTTCACGTTACAGGGATCGTACTTCACGTTACATGAATCATGTTTCACGTTACAGGGATTGTACTTCACGTTACATGGTTCAAGCTTCACATTACATGAATCATGCTTCACATTACATGAATCATGCTTCACGTTACAGGGATTGTACTTCACGTTAAATGAATCATGTTTCACGTTACAGGGATCGTATTTCACGTTACATGAATCATGCTTCACATTACATGAATCATGCTTCACGTTACAAGGATCGTACTTCACATTACATGAATCGTGCTTCACGTTACAGGGATCGTACTTCACGTTACATGAATCATGCTTCACATTGAATCATGCTTCACGTTACAGGGATCGTACTTCACGTTACGCGAATCATACTTCACATTACATGAAACATGTTCACGTTACGGGATCATGCTCAGTTTACAGGAATCGATCTTCACGTAACAGTAATCATGCTTCACATTACGAGAAGCATATCTCTCATTGAGTGAACACATCTGCCATCACTTCCAAACGTCTTGGGTTTCTCCATTCCGTCTCAGCTGGACTGAGTGTTAACTGTGCAGCTTAACCTTTGACCAATAATAGAGTATGGCGTTCCTGCTTGGGGTCCCAAAATAAGAGGCAATATATATATAAATTTATATATATATATATATGTATATATTATATATATGTATATTATATATATATGTATATATTATATATGTATATAT
>JAODAG010331308.1:0-10799 GCA_027574785.1 Orphnurgus asper
GGGGGAGAGAGACGGGGAGATTCTTAAGTGGTGCTTACTTGTCCTAGTCAACTGGTAAAGACAGACTTATATGGACGTAAAAAAAAATATATAGAATCATTTGCATAATTTTCATCCAAAATATAAAGGAGTAAGGAGACTGTGTCCTGTAGTATGAACAGAGTCTTTAGTTCAAAGCACCAGTTTTCCCAACTGTGTTCGCAAACTAAAACAATGCTACCTTCTTATTAAGAGGCTGTACAAAATAAAAAAAATCAATAAATAATTCAAATACATATGTTAAAAATTGGTTACTAAGTGTGTAAACGTTTTGAGGAAATAATAAAAACATGAAACAAAATCAACCCATTGGATTCCATCTCTAATGTTCGATTCAAACTCGTCAAGTTCATTTAACTTTGAAACAACACGGTACAAAGGTTAGGTGTCAGTTTTATATTTCTTTACATTATTTGCTTGAAAAATACAATGTTTTCGTTCACTTTATTGGAGAATGCTCCAATTTTTTAGACCTAACGATGGCATGCAAATCTTATACCGCTTAAAATCCTAGTAATCTCCCCACACTTCAGAATCAGAATTAAATATTTATAAATTCATGCACAGAATCTAAACATGCAAATGTTTCCAAATAAATTTCAAATGACAAATAGTAGTTATAAATATGCAAATAAATTTCCAAATAAATTTCTATCAGAATTAATTAATTATAAATTCACAACAGATCATCTAAATATGTAACTAACTTTCCAGATAAATTTAATTCAGAATCAACATTTATAAATTCCTGCGCAGAATATGCAAAATACGCTTCTTCCGAATAAAATGTGATCATAATACAAACCTTGGAAAGAACGACGGCCGTGCTGGGCCTCTGTTTCTTACTTTTATCCAATCTCTGGGCAGTGCTAGTCCTTGGTGTATCCTCCTATATTAAATCAAGGACAAAAAAAACCCTCTCATGGGAACATTTTGATTTAAATTTCTAAGAAAAGGCTTAAAGATACAAGAGCATTGATAGTACATTTTAACGAAGATAGCTTCGAATTACTATTAATATAGAGATACATCGTAGGAAGTAGGTTGTACTTTTTTCACATGCATACTGACATCCTTTCCTCTTCCAATGACTAGGTCAGGAGATCTGTATGGCTGAGGACGATCTGTGATAGTCAAATCAACAGAAAGCCTTCAATTCTTCACGAATCCTTGCCAAACTTTCAGTCCTTGAAAGGTCAAAGGTCAAATCATAAAATGCAATCAAACTTGGTCAGAATCTACAAATGATAATTTCACGATTTTTTAGGTCAAGGGCCAAATTGCATCAATCAAACATAGAATTATCACTGGCTACGAAAGATATCAATGGTTTTTAGGTTAAACTTCATCAAGTCATCTCAGAGGGTCAAATCATGAAAACTGCCTAAAACAATCAAACTTGGTGTCAAAAGGTGGCCATCAGAATCATCAGGTTACAAAAGTTGTTCATTATTCCAAGGTCAATGGTCATGATAGGTCAAACCATGAAAATTGCTTCAACACAATCAAACTGGGTCAAAGTTGGTGGTGAAAGCTATTCAAGGGAAAAACAGAAGTCATGAGATGAGGTCAGAGCCATCAAAGGGTAACATTTACAGGAGGGACAATTGGATCACAATCGTGGATATGTTTACAGTGCAAACTAAACGTGATCAAAGTTGACCACAGCCAATATGTAATTACTCATACATTTGCATAATTCAGCCTTTAACTAATATTTCAAAGGATGAATCTAACAGATCTAAACAATAGATAGTAAGTAGATGTCATTAGCATATGACCCATTCAAGTTTTGCAACTGATATTCATTCATCTTATTTATTCCAATTATCTCCAAGTTTATTATGATATTACAGTCATTGCCAATGGCAAACAGCTCTCTAGTTGGATGAAGGCCTAACGTTAAGGCATATAAGAGGAAGTATTATAACGTTAATTTACACATTTCAACATCCTCTCTGTTGCTTTCCTATGATTTCCATAATTGGTGCATAAATTGACCTGGGCTACCTTCTTCTGGCCGCTGGGCGACCCATTTGTTTCACTGTCACCGTGGGGACCGCGATGACTCATCCGGGAACACGGTCGCGAAAATGGCCTGTCTGGATTCTGACGAAGATGATGATGGAGAGTATTGACAATATATCTCACGGGAGAAGAGGAAATATTTCACTTCCACCTTTCGTAAGTTGTCGTCACAAAACATCACATTATGGCAACAGGCTTTGGAGAGACTTTTTCTGCACAGGAGCATTACTCTTTTTAATGACATGAGAGCTTGTACATGAAACATTACATACAGCATCTGTATTAGATAACCAGATGATGACCAGATGACAAACAGTAGACAACTATAGTAATACAGAAATAAGACTTAGCAGGACATATCTTAACTTTTACAAAACCCTACTAAGCACCCTACTCTCCATAATGGGTTGCAGCTAGCAGCATAGATACAGTAGTGCAGTTTGAAATAATTACAGTTGATTGCAGCAGTTCATGAGGAAAGGTTCATTATACAACGACAATGTCACCTTGAGGGGCTTGATTGCAGAGGCGCGAAGACGCCTACCCTTATGGGCATTGAAGGAAATAAATGCTATGATAGTGACCTACCTCCCATGGACTGAATCATCAGGGGTAGTGACCTACCTCCATGGACTGAATCATCATGGGACGTATAATACTGCTATGAGTCTTCAGCTTCGCATCATCTTCGTGACTTTGGGCCAGGAATACCGATGGACCACCACCTGGGTGTTCTGCCGGTCTCCTTATTCCGAACTTAGGGCTCCTGTTCGGTGTAGAAACGGCTCTATTCTTTTTGTCCTTGACCGGCACGGTTTGCAAAACTGAAACCGAGACATCTTCCTTTATGCCATCAGTGCTAAACTGAACTGTCTTTGTTGTTAATTTGGTCTCCGGGTGGCCGTCGCTGTTCCTCTTTGAAAGCTCGAAGAAGGCTTTATTCAAGGACGACGTCGACGTCTGAAACGTTCTCTTTCCGTAGTCCGCTACGTTGTTGTTTACTTCAGGGGCGTCGTCCATGTGGGAACCGTCCCTCTCCTCCTCCTCCAAAGCCAAACGCGACATCATCGTCTCGATTGGACCGCGGGTCGACTTGCACGACGACCGGGTCCCAGCGGGTCCCTCGTTCACCTCGCCGTAGTCCATCTCAACTCTGGGTATCGGTCTACACCTTCTCCGTGGCTTTGAGGATTTCGCTCTCGGCGGTCTGGGGGCAAACTTCTTCCCTCGTCTGACGTGCTCCGCCGCGTCCACTGCGTCTCCTTCCGTCGTCTGTCCCTCCGGATCCCTCCCCCACCTGAGGCGCTTCCCTTCCTCTCGCTCTTCCCCTCCCGTCGAATCTTCCACGCCTCTCATCGACGCCCAGCTTTCCTCCGCCTGCCCTCCCCGCTCTGCATCCATCCCCCCGCTTATGTAACAAGACGCGGGGGTGGGCTCGGCATCCCTGGGGGTGACGGATGCGGAGGCGGGACGGGGGACCGTTACGGGACCGAGGGGCCCCACACGGCTCTCTCCTCTGGTCGAGCGAGACGTCTCGCTGACGACACTCTGCAGCTCAAGTTCCTCATCGTCATCATCCGCTGAGCTGAGGTTATGAAAAAGAAGAAGATAACAAACGGTTACCGATTAAGGGCACCCGTCTTGTTTTTTATGAAAAGCCACCCGACATAGAGATTATGAGAACAAACAACAGCAGCAAGTAGCAGCAGTGATTTGATGGCCTGCACTAACTTTCTCTTTCCATTTGCCTTTTCTCTGAATCGTAAAATGCTACATTTGGAAACTATTTAGGGATCATACGATCGGATTTACAAACCAAAACGGATTACTTATACCACATGTCGCCTTTCCAATCCAAAGCCGACTAGACTCTTTCCTGCTTTTGGCGTGTGCATGCGAGGATTACCTATGGTTACACCCGAAACGGGAATCTCCTCCCTGCATGGTCTTCATGATTTACCAAACTGTTGCCCTTTAAAAAGACTCACCGCTCAGAGCCAGATTTCCCGTCGTCATCCTCCTCCTCCTCGCTGGAGTCGCTGGTCCGGGGCAAGGTCATGGACAGTATGAGTGGGTCGGGGGTCGGTTTCCTTAAGAGTTGAGCGACCGGAGGCTACGTAGACAAAAAATGAGATCATAATTTAGCATACGTTTAGTTCTATTGTACAAACCCTTACTGAAAAGCAAACCCAAACATAGTCGTCTACCTTGCGTGATTTTATAAAGGAATTGCAGGAGATATGTATCATCTTGAAGACTTTTTCTGCACTATTT
The DNA here is from genome assembly GCA_027574785.1 of Orphnurgus asper. Classification (NCBI taxonomy): domain Eukaryota; kingdom Metazoa; phylum Echinodermata; class Holothuroidea; order Elasipodida; family Deimatidae; genus Orphnurgus; species Orphnurgus asper. Next base: position 4,342 of record JAODAG010331308.1, read on the forward strand.
AAAACAAAATTATCATATCCATGTCAGTATTAAGGACTTTTACTAGTATAGGTGTCCCAACTAATTATTCTCATGTCCAGTATGATCATATTCATGTAAGTATTACGGACTTATACTAGTATTGGTGTCCCAACTAATTATTCTGATGTCCAGTATGATCATATTCATGTAAGTATTAAGGACTTACACTAGTATAGGTGTCCCAACTAATTATTCTCATGTCATGTATGATCATATTCATGTAAGTATTAAGGACTTACACTAGAACTTATTTTGGTCGTGATCATATTCTGTTCTCGAGAAGATTCCGAACGTCGTTGACCATTAGATTGAGGTGCATCCCATAACCTTTCTCCATCACCTTCATTTTCGTTATCCTGAGAATCTGTAGTAAATATGAATAAGATAAATTGGATTCATATCGACGTGGTCATAACGTTAAGCGGTTGTGACCCGCATAGTCCACAAATGAGACATAATTACTTAGGGAATCAAAAAATCATTTGTCATCAGTTATTCTCCAAACTAGCGAACTTTCTTACACAGAATCACAGAAATGAAATTACAAAGTTACGTTGAATGACCAGTTCGATTGGATTGCAGCATAGCGATCTCTGGTTTGGACTTATCATAGTTAGCACTGGTATTGCTCAAATACAATAGATGCACTCCTCACCAACTGGCTTCAATAGCACAATGGTAGGTAGCATTATTAAGACTGCCCGTTTTCTTGAGACAAAACTTACATCGAAATTAAAACTTACAGTACTGACCGTTCTCACTGGTGTCAACGTGCTGACTCTGGATGAACTCTTCAAAGAGTACTTTTTCCCTTTCTCTCTGAGAGGAGACGACGAACTCGCCTGGACTGGAAGTGGATTTAGCAGACCTTGGACGACCCCTGCTAGGGGATCGAGATCGGGGTTGGCACTGGGAACCAAGGACTGCCAAGAGGAACATATTAAAGAGACAAGTCTGTTAAGAAATTAGATAAGATAGATTAGACAAGATAAGAAATTAGCAATACATCCAAATAGGTTTGTTTTGAAGAGTCTATTCTGCTGATAGCAATAACCGTAGCTAAAACTACAACCTTCAGCCAAACTCCAACCGTACCGCTTATCTTTGGCTGCTCTCTTTGGTCGGACTTTTCTCTTTCTACGGCTTTCCTCGAACTTGTCGGAGTCTTCCTACCACTCGGTGGTCTTTTGGCGGGTTTGCCCTCCAGGTGCTTCCGTCTGGCTTCTTGTCTTTGAATCAAGTCATGAATAGAGATGTTGTTTCCCCTGGAAATGGAATCGGAAAACCGGACAATAATTGAATCTTCAACTAGCTGTAAACTCCCAAACTACTACGTGTAAGTACTGCACACAGTATATGTTTTAATTATTTTTAAGTATAAACAATACAAAAGAAAACACGGCTGTTTCACGGGTCAATTACACCAAATTACAACAAAATTCCTACAACTTAGCATATAAGTCGCATAACCGAGTTATAGTGATACTGTACCCATTATATATTGAAATGACATACCAGACAACTTTCCTGAGTTACATTTCCTCCAACTTAGTAGCATATAACAGAGTATAATATACTATATATATTGATACTCATACTTTAGTTGTATACATACTGAAACGACCAGACTTATCAGATCATTTTTCATTGTAACCTTTCCTCCAACTTAGTAGCATAACTGAGTATAATGTTGATACTCATACTTTAGAAGTATACATATACTGAAACGACCAGACATATCAGACATCAATCATTTTTCAGTGTTACCTTTCCTACAACTCTTTATTAGAATTAAGAATATTGATGTGACCCGACTTACCAGAGTGTTTTCTGTGAGGAAAGACTTGATAATGGTGGTTTGGCTACCAGATCTACATATGGGACATCAGTGATATCCTTTTTCCTCGTAAACTTTGTCTCGAGGTCCTTGGTATTTGCCACACCGACATTGTACTGTATTGGGCGGACTAGCTCAAGCTTTGCCAGACTAGCAGAAGATGTCTTAAACCAGTCCTGTACGAGGAAAAAATTGTGTCACTAAATTATGCATACACAAAGATGATCATAGTACTGTAAAATGGCTCTTAACTCTAACAGAAAAAATATATACAGGTACAACCAACTCTGCATATCGACATGATTACATAGACCACATGTTGTTTGGTCTTATCTATGTACTTTTGTTATTCACACTTACTTTACAGTATATACTAGGTGTCTAATTAGTGACTTGATTTGGTCAATATAGATAATACCAAACTGTTAAATACAGTATAGGTTAGCGAGACTAAGAAGATACACACTAGTCTAGCCCTAATAACAGTAGGCCTACTGTACTCGTTTCAAAAGTAGTGCAGAGACACACATATTAGCACAGTTCGTAATTAGCCCTTGAACATGTCCCACATGGCATATTTTCGCCCGCTTTGTTTCATGTTGAAAGCAGAGGTTTTAAAGTACGATTACCTGATCAATTGAGGGCTAAGTTTGTTTACGCCGGCCTTAGTTAAAGGTATACTGTATTGTGAACGGCGTGTAAATGCACTAAAATCACTTGAATTTCCAAGTGGACATCGTAGCATTATTGTGCTCAAGCTGCCAAGAAAGGTAATTGGTTATTGGGGAAATAGCAGGGGCATATTAAGCAGTTGGAAAGATCATTTTTAAGTACCAAGGAAACCACAACAATTAACTTGCTTGGCACAGGAACTGTAAATAGCTTAAAAGTTCTGTTAAAGGGAAGAATACTGCCTGCATGCCTGTGAGCATGTTTATCCAAGCTGTCATCATTGGATCACAGCGATCTGGTGGAGAATGGTCATTACTCAAGGGAAATTTAGTACTGCGGTAAATTTAATGACCTGGATGAGAAAGGTTTAAGTGCAGGCATCGCAACATATTTCAGGTGTAATCTAAGTTTTGATAATTTCCATTGTCTTAAAATATTGTACTACTATATTCAGTATAGCCTATATCAGCTAGGAGGTGACATGACTAGTCAGTAGGCTACTAGTAGGCTTAACCTTGTCTAGTAACGAAACACTGCGAGGGCCTGTTGGCTAGCCTAACATGTTAAGTTAGTCAGGTTAGCCTACCTTCGAATCGAAGTTCGATTTGATACTGCGTAGGCCTAGTGTCCTACTGTAGAGTTGGGCCTAGCCTACGTGCCTCCGCACGTTAAGCATACTCCGATAACTCATAGCCTAACGTTTAACGGTGACTGTTGTCAATGTTACGAAGAAAAGCGATGTTAGAACTTAATTTGAATGACAGAAATCGAACAAAACAAATTTGGATGCCGTCTAAAGAGTTTCAACTCCTTTCTCGCTTACCCGAGACATCGATTATAAAGTAGCAGCAGCAGCAGAACGATTATAAACTATATAATGCATGCATGCCAGCGGCAAATTTCAATGCGTCTCGTAACCATCGACGACGTGTGATTCTTCTAGCCTGCTTGGGGTGCGTTAGTTTTGTTTATTTAGGCATTCTGTGTGTTGTTGTGAAAGCAGAGCCTCGCCTGCCGAGCAGGCCAGTCATTATGGCGCATTGAGTTAGGTGTTGGACTGGGATGTTTTGTACCTCGGGAAATTTATACTAAACAATGTGTGAGGCGATTTCCTCTGTATATGAACGATAATTACAATATGAACAGTTGTAGTTTTAATTAGGCGGTCTTGACATTGAACTCCTACCACCGTTGGACGGCGGACAGTCTTCCACCCATCGCCAACTTTAAAGCAACAGACGAAATAACCAGCTGCCACTGAAACTGGTATAGCCTACTTCCCGGTCAGACTGTAATTTAGCAGTCGATATTTTCGAAACTATTTGCAAAGTTCAATCACATCATCATGGTCGGTTACTCCGGGTCCGCAATGCTTCGGATTGGATGCATGCCGCCGGACACCGTGACAGTTAGTCCGCGAGTCCTGGTTTGAACTCTTAAAACCGTCACTCCCACAAAGCTACTTAATAAACAACTTAATACCTTTAATCACCACATACACCGGAAATGTGTCCGCCAACCAGATGATGTCCAGTCATATGCTGCCTTTGCCTAATTGGGTTTAGAGCCCAGATTCATTTTTTTCTTTAAATAAAAACAGCCAATGAAACAAAGCCAATGATAGGGTAATAATAAAAGAATGAAGGTTAGGCTATTACTGTGTAATGATCATATGTATAATAGTCAGGTGTTTAACTAATACCAACTTAATTGAAATGAAACATGACACTAGACAGGTCTATATCCACGCAGACGGGCGTGCCACCTCCACGACACCCAACCTCCACGGCACCCCTCCCCCCACGCCCCCATCATCGGTCGCCCCCTCCCCCACGCAACCTATATACATTTGTTTCCTGAATTAGTTCCCGCCGTCACGAGAACAAGCCACTTTTACCAAACAAAAACAACAAAAACGAAAGAAACGGAGACATGATGGTAACTGATTACTCGGTATCTGATCTATCAAGGAAGGAAAGAAGGGCAGTGGAAAATTGTTTCTATACTTTAAATCGAGAGATTTGAATATGCTATATAGTTTTATTACGATGCATTGTTTCAAGGTTATGATGACCGAGAAATAATAATAACACTACAAGGCTGGAAGTACTTATGGAGATTTCTCTGTTTTTGTTCTCTATGTGGTATGTTTTGCTTCACTAACAACAATAATGATTCGAATCGGCCGATTTCACGATACTAGTTGGGTGACCTCCGAGGTCATATGAATTACTGAGTGAAGAATTGATCTTAAATTAACACAGGCCTATTGTTATTTTATATGTTCATCATGTTAATTGTTTAGATAAGACAAACATCCTATTACGTCGCATTTCGGTTCACCTGTGCCGAAAGCCTCTCCTTCTTTAACATGCTATTTAAAAGAACGGTGTTAAGCATATATATGCCTCTGTGTTATAACACTCCAAAACATGTTAAATTCGTGTAGCTTTTGGAAGCCACTTGTGTTAAAATAGAAACATGGGGAGATATAGTAGTGGATGTGTTGAACATGGCAACTCTACGGAACCGAAAATGTACAGAGACGCTTAATGTTCATCTTTCTGCTCTGGAATGAGGAGTTTACGAGAAATATTGTAAATGGAGAAGTATGGAGAAATATGGAGAAGTATGGAAAAGATATGGGGAAACCCGGATCGCTGACGATATTGCTGCATACGGTACTTCATCGGTCTGGCGGGTTGGTTTTTAGCCGTTCTCGCTGTATTTACACAGAATCAATTGTTCAGTCGTTTGAGAAAAGAGCAAGCAATCACATTTTTTAACACAAGGTGACATCCGTAAGCACAAATTTTTAACATGTGTTAGAGTGTTATAACAAACGGGCATATATATCCATTATCGCACAATAGTACAGTGCATTTATATGCAGTGAACCTTTTCGGCACGGGTGATCTGCTTCAATTCAGTAGCATATATCGATGCGCGAGAGGAAGTAGTAACGGTTAACACACATTCTTAGGCTGTAGTGTTAATGTAATTATGTGTATTTCACTCTGCTAAATTTGGTAACCAGCAAATACCGTACTTGCGAAGGAGTCTTCACCGCAATTTGTGGTTATATCTACAATGACATTGTACAAATCGAGGTGCTTAAACGATTATACGTCCTTCATTTTCGTAGTTTGGGCACAATTTCTTTTTAGAGCAGCATTTTTTTGCGACAACAAAGCCAGCTTGTTCGGCTCCCATCATTCTAAATGAGCCACTAGCAAATTTAAAACGGAAAAATTCTCACCATGATCCAAAACTAGTCTTCCTGCTGATTATTAGTTACAGATCGAAATAGTATTACAGCTGGTATATAATAATGAGGAAGGGACATGGCTGAAACTAACACGGTTAGTTACAGACTCAACGAGACTGGTACACCGTCCTCGGCGTCTTCCATACATTCTGGTAACCTGCGAATTAGTGTGTGCCATTAGTAACTGAGGTGATCACTTTGTAACCATGTACCAGTACCCCATCGGACCCCATGAGTTACAAATTGCATAAAATGTTATTTTGCTCTGAGGACAATTTACTGTGATTTCCTCGTTTCATCATTATAGTTCACTTTTTTTTAGTAAAGAAACGCCACCCCGTGAAAGAACCTGGGCTCCAAAACCAAACAACGGCAGCATAATATGCCACTACGCCATCCCGCCAAACTGTTCCACTTCCCAACCCCACTTATAATCCTATTTCAATCGGACTGTAAATCCACTACTATCAAGTACAATTTTTGTTAAGCTTTTAAGGTTTTAAATTACATTTAAATTTTTTCAAAGTTCCTATATGCAATCTACTTTAAGATGTTGTAGGCATCAATTTAAAATAATTTAAAATAGGTTATACTCCATGTCCTGATGCTCCTCCTAAAATTACGAATCTCCCACCCCTCCCACCCTCCCTCCTACACACA
>JAODAG010331330.1:0-10799 GCA_027574785.1 Orphnurgus asper
ATATCAGGCGGAGCAACTTCACTTCCCACTCCCCCTCTCGACAGGATACCACCCTGCATACTGAATCCTTTTGGCACAAAAAATATATGGAAACTATGTCAACATTACAAGAAAACAGCTGCTTACAGGTTTGTGGACTTGTTCAGTTCGGTTCCCCCACCCCTCCCTTCTCCTGGCTACGTTCCTGCATTTAATCAAGCGAATTATTTGCCCGAACAAAATAAATTTTAAGTACTACATGAGATGCAACTCTGTTCTGAAGGCCCTGTTGTATAAAGGAGAAACTGAGTACGGCATTTATTTGAAACTTCTCACTTTCATTTGAAGCTGGCTGGAATTAAGACTTTAAGAAGAGATTCCTCCACACCAGAAACGGCACTATATTTGCTGCATGAGGAAAAATGGGGCATAATTTAATGACGCTGCAATGATAAGCTCGAAAACTCACTTCAAAAGACGGTTGTCTTTGGAGAAACGATTTAAGGACCGCGATCAGGTCATCTGCAATTCCCGATACGTTGGTTGTATAAGCATCGTCATCGTCCACATAGCTGTAGCCGGAACCGACGGGATTATCTATGAAAAGCAAACTTGCCTTCTGCAACTGAGAGGTAAAGTAGGACAAAGAAAAGATACAATTATATCATCGCCACAGTGTCGCATAACCAGCCTTACAAATCTGCCTTGTAGCAGAATTACATTTAATTATCAGGTAGAATACCTTTGATTAACTCAACCATTAAAGCTCCCAAGCGGTACATTTTTTGCAGCACAGGTTTGTTCCGAGCTGTAACGGGCGTCTCGACTCGCCCACAGGGACCTCAAAACTGCGCTGCTTACCCTTGTTAGCTCTTCTCCGATGAGCAGACGGCGATGACGACGTCATCGACCAAACTACGGGAGACACGTCCTGCGTCCGGCGGCTGTGAAAATCACAGCCCGATCGCATGTCGCCGGCCCGAGCTAGAATGCGACGGAGGCTACCGTGCATGAACAGGTCTACGATATATATAGCGCTCGCGCAATTTGGGTGGCTGGTCGTTACTACAGGCTTAGGCAGACAAAACGTTCAACTGCTGACATTTTTTCTCTCAAAAATACCGATGGCCTTGCAAATGCAGCTGCCCCTATATCCGTCACGGATTTGATAAATAGGAAGAGGGTAGGATTTGAGTTACGGCCAGATCAACGGGAGGGAGCAGGCACACTTACTACCTAGAGAAGGGAAAGGAATAGGGGCCACTGTTTGACCCCCTACAGTACGGCTGGCTAACTGTAACATCCTCACCATTCCGTGCATATCCACAGTAGAATATCCTTAAAATGTCTTTAAATGGTATTTTCTAATATTCCATTATTGTAGAGTAATTGAACTGACACAAACATTGATTTTATGACCAAAATCACTCTTGCACGATATCATTCTGTGTGGTGTCAGCTAGGTATGATTCTAGTCCATTTCATTTGCTAAGATTTTCTAGCCACTTAGCGTGCATTATAATACATCTTCACCTACGACGATGGATTACTATACAATGTATGGTTGCTAGGGAATCAGAAAGATGTGAGTATATATATATACCCAGGTGGTGTTGCGAGGGTTGAGATTCACATCCAGCGGGCCAATCTCACCAAAGTTTCCAAATCCTACAGACGATCCACCGGGTCCACCCTGTAAGAACAAAAATGGCAAACGAACCTGTGAATACTTAGTTTCAGTAGCCGCTATAGCAGACAGCTTTGTATTTTCTTCACTTTCAATTCAAGTTTATTATAGTGGTCTGATTTGGTGGGTGAGTGGGTGGGAAGGAAGAAAAATACTTCGTGGGGGAAATGTGTTTTGGGAACTCGACTAAGGTTAGTAAAGTAGTAACCAATGAGCGAGCTAGCTGTCTGAAAGCTACAAGGTATAATCAGCTTACTCAGCATAGAGAACTTAAACAGCTATATGTGGGCATGGAATATTGAAAGCCATTTATCAGGGAAATGTCAATTGAATTATAGCGTACAGTAGTAGGTGACCAAATCATCGGATCACCATGACAACCAGAGACCATTAACTACCCCACCAGGGTCTCCACTTAATTGCCATTAACTAAAAGTTTGAGCTGCTTATGAAGTTACGTAGAAAATATAGTTGGCCGGCCATCCATTCCAGGTGTAAGTTACTTCGGTTTTGATAACTTGCAACATCTCACTGGCAATCATGGCAATCAAAGTATGATGGCATCCTTTGAGTTTGAGGGTATACTGGACAACATAATAACGTTAGAAAGGATATGCTTATTAACATTAAGGGTTTGAATAGATGTGCTCACAAACTTTTCAGAGAACTTAATTCAGGAACCCCAGCATGCAGCATTGGGGTCTACACTTCTTGTTTCAATGCACCTCTGGCCAAGTGGAGGTTTAATTTTGACACTTTTAACACATCCAGCGGTAACACATGTACTACATACATGTCTTGACTGGTGTTCAAGAGGACCACAAAAATGCGCTGCTTTCCCAAATGTTCTCCGATGAGCAGATAGGCCATGACGATGATGACGTCATCGACAAACAACGGAAGACACTTGCGGCAGTCAGATTTGAATATTACAACCTTGCCAGAGCCACAGGTCTACGAGTGTTCGCGCACTTTTGGAGGGGTGGGTGTTTGGTGGCCATACTACCGCCTTTTCTCTCCATAGTTGTACAGGATCCAATATTTCTTAGGGGGGGCCCCATATTATGACCGGTATTTTTAACCAAACTGCCCAAATATTTAGATTGGCTGTATTCATGAATATAGGGGGCTTAAAGGGGAGTGTGGCTGTGTTCATTCTCTACCAGCGAAGACGGTACTATAACATGGTATACGCTGTAGGCAGCCAGATGACTGGACTTGTATTGCATTAATGCCCTCGGTGCGTAACGTTTGGAAGGGGGATTTCGGGGGTGAGGGTGCATGAGTTTGTCATTAAGGAGGTGTCGGCAACGAACAAATGCGAATCGAACGATTGATGGTTGCAAATACACGCTAAGAAAGCATGGACCGACTCATTCTGCCCGATTGAGTGATCTGCCACAATCTTGGGGTTTCTCTCTGAGTAACCCCCTGTCATGCCCGCCCCCCCCCACCTCGTATGCATATATCTCTGCCGAAGGAGTCTCAAGGAATACATATATGGAGCCGGGTGGGGCGTTACACCTGGAAGGCTAAGTACTGGCATGTCAAGGTATGGTAATTTGTTCCAATTGACAGTTCTGGCACAAGGTATATGTTCAATACAATGTCTACGTACCATGTCGACTCAACAATACTACGTGACAAAACACAAAAAACCTGGGAGGAGACAAGCGTAACATTGAAACGTCGTGCAGCTCATCAGTTGAAGTACAGGATCCTGCAATCATTCCCACCACCCTTCAACATTTACTTAGAATCGGATAAAAGATTTGACCTTCACGTGCCCACTGCCTTCATCAGCCATTTCCATAGAACCCACGCAAATGACCTGATTCCCCTTCTCCTTTCCCCGGGTGTTTCGATACAAAGTAGGACGAAACGGATGCCAGCAAGTGCTTGTTGAATACATACTATTTACTTGAGGAAAACTTTCCATATTGATTGGTGGAAGTTTGTTGGTATTGTTGGGTGACCTATAAAGTATTATATGGTCATTTTACCTGTAACCAGATGATTAATGGTGGATTAGTTGAAGGATCAGCGGTAGAGAAATAGAGCCACCAGAACATGTGGGCACCAGGTCGAACATGGACATAGGCCCAGTCTTCCTTTGGGTCAGCACACCGGATGCTGGAAACCACTAATTGGAGAAGAAAATTAATATTATTATTATTATTATTAATATTATTATTATTAACAGTGCAATTACCCAATAAATCTCCAAAGCAAGAAAGGCTGAAGGTTGCAACCCCCGATTACAACTGAACAAATTTTAAGTCGTCAGGTCATCCGAAATTATGTCCCCCAGATTGAGACAACCAAATAATTTGAGGCTTCAAACTTTAAAAAATTGTCTGTATAGAGGCCATGAACCTTACTTCCAAGAAACCGAGCCTGTTGTGCAACTCCTACTAAGGCCTAGCTGTCCTGCTTGCACAAAGAAATGAACAGTTTTGTCAATTTTCAAAATGCTGGCCAGCTGTTGCCTTTAAGACATGCCGAGATGAAGACGAAACATGAAAGGTACCTGGTTCAATCCAAGGACCAGGGCATGACTTGATCAGCACAGCTGCCTTGTATGGTGACGAGTTGGGTATATTCCAATAATGTTAGTTTAGTATAGTAAGGAAGGCTTAGGAAGCCTCATGGGCTTATAAAGAAACCCTGTCCATGTTGATCATGGATGAACACCAGGCTTTCTTTAACAGGCCTTCACTTTTCAACCAAAATGGGTTTATTAGTTTGGATTTATCAGTCGGGTTTCGAACTTCGCTGTGTAAAGAAAGCTGCAATGGCGATGAACAGGTTGCTCACGCTTCCCTCGGTCCTTGAGGAAGATCGAGGTAGACATACCACTCTCACCCATCAGATGGAGATTAAATGGTGGCCCCAGGAGCTGTAAGGGGTGGACGATTTATGTTAGCCTCTGAGCTTTGGTCGAAAAGAGGCTTGTTGATCCTGGTGTTCATCTATGATCACCATGGACAGAGATGTATTTGACTAAGGCATTCTAACTCTTATTGAAAATTGTGACCTTTATGTTCAGTGTTTGCCTTTTTGACAAACAAATATCCTGATACAGCCTAGTCTATATTTCTATAGCACATGTGTTATAGGTCTACATGAGCCTACCTAACCAAAAAATTCTTCTACTCAGTACTACTACTACTACTACTCAGTAGTAGTAGTACTCAGCTTCAGTAGTACCCCGAGTACTACTACTAGTACTACTAGTACTAGTAGTAGTACTAGTACTACTAGTAGTAGTACTAGTAGTACTGCTAGTGTAGTACTACTACTACTGAGTAGTAGTAGTACTAGTACTACTACTTCGCCATAGCCTACGAAGTAAAAACTAATACAGATTACATGTAAAGTGTAATACTCAAGTTAGGCTAGTATTAGTAAATGATAAATCCAGGCTAGTGTCAATGATGAAACTTGAAAGACTGTTGCTCACCCAAGAAAACTACAGAAGCGGCCAAAACTACTCCAAATTGACCCATGGCTTTTAATCGTCTAATCTAGTTCGTACAAACTTCAGCACTGAACAAGTGCTAGTTCCAACCGGCTAACACAGTGATATAAAATTAATATAAATAATACTAGAGACTGAGGGGAGTTACTAAGCAAGCCCAGGCTACGGTGACTTGAGTAGCAGTGAAGTTGAGGGAGTAGCAGGGAGGGGGAGTCGTTTTGCTGAGGCCCTGAAAAACAAATCAAACTTGGTTTATCCGGTCAGGGGTGACTAACACCAACATCCAAGTATATGCTAGAATGGCAACATTACTAATCAAGGAGAAAGCTGGTTTTACAAGGTCGCCAGGTTGGCGACGTATTTGTCGCTTCCACCTGACTAACCTGGTAATAAGGCGACAGTACGAAAGGGTAACCTGCCTTCACGGAATACATGCGCCATATCCAAAGTACAATTAGTCACATTTTTAACTCTAGCTTAAAGTCTAGCTTAGAATCCGCTATTTTGGCCAACGTGAGCGTTGACATTGTTTCTATACACCACGTGAGCGTTGACATTGTTTCTATACCATGTGACTGTAGCATGTGACTAGCCTAGGGTGGTAAGTTGTAACCAGATATAAATTATTTCAAGTCAATTTAACCGACTGAAGCTGTGGCAGGCAGAGCTGGTCACGATGGTTAAAGGAGCATACGGAGTTCACACATATAAGTGAGTGGGATTATAATTGGAAAACCTTTGAAATCTTCTAATTTTTAGGTCGAAAATGACCCCTAACTGTTGGTATACCAGTCAGCTATTTTTGTAGCTGAAAGTCCTAAAAAATATTAATTTATTGCATGGCCAGCAATTTAACTTTCATGATCTATCCTGTGATTATTGAGTCACCTCACACTAGACTGATTTAACTCCCAGACATTAATGTGTTCCATTATGTAAATTCAGAGATATTTCTTTATAAAAGCAGATGATTCCACAAATGTGCAGAGTGGGAACCCCCCTAACCTAACAAATAAATGCATTTTCATTGCAATACAACAATTTTAGCTCCTCAGAAGCCTGGGACTATAACCAGCCATCTATGCAATTTTTACTATACGATTAATCTGGATCATGACTGAGTGCCCTAGGCCTGTATTTGTCTGTGTCCTAAACCTTAGTAAGTTCAACCGATCAGTTCAGAGGTTAAGGAAAATGTTAATCGGGAGCCTAAAAGCAAGCAATGTTCTATATGGCAATTATAGGTTTCAATCATGTGGCACTAGAACAAATCCCTTCAATACTCTTTGAATGTAATATTCAAGTCCTGGTAGTGTTGGAATGGGACACAATACATAAATCATGCTGCAATGAATGGTCTAACCATACTGCAGACTGAGGCACTCAAGCCCCTTTTAAAAATAATGTAGGAGGGGGAGAGATGGGTGAGAAGGGATTACTGATTAGGGGAAACTTAAAATATCATTATAGTATTAGTACTGATTTCATGATGGTGTACATTTTTCTATTTCCAACACTTGACAACATAAAAGAAGATACTACCATTCCATGTCCTATTCCCTTCCTCTTTCTCAGGACCATTGAGCAATGGTTGGCTCCAGGTTAGGTCCATCATTTGTCCTCCTGCAGAAAGTTCCGATGGCTCAGCTCTAAAATTATGGGGGGGGGGGTAAGAGGCAGTGACTCTCCCCAGCAAGTCTCACTGCTCCTGGGGATACCCTGGATTCGCCCCATCCTCCGCACATATTTGAAGAGGTATTACGTTGATCTTTTTACTATGGATCCATCTCTTTTGCTCTTTAGAATAACTAGTTCGTGTAGAGTGACCCAGGCTGACCTTTGCTCTACTCTGGGGTGGTTCCTCCAGCTATAGCTACCGGCATGGTCAACTATCATACAGGGAATTCCCAGTGAATTAGTATCTATATGACCTACGATTTCAACACCATTTCGCCAGCCTACAATTTTGCTCTTGAATACCTCCAAATTGATAAAAGCAAACAAGAACAACATCCTACCAGCAACTGTGGCCTTAGTGCAATTTTGTTATTTTCAAGAGTGTACATGAAAGAATGAAAAAAGCTGCCACCTATTCAAAGGAAGAGTTCCCAAAATGTGGAAAAGGGGATAACCAAATAAGGAATGCTTTCTTGATATAGTTTATATTTTTCACATTTATTTACATTAAGTAGCACTATCTTTCTATCGTGACATGAAATAGTCTTTAAACTATGTACAACACAAGTCCTATAGTTACAATTAACAGCCTAACAAACTTTTTTTTGCATATTTACCTTTTAAATGATTTCTGATGCTTCTTTTTTCACACCAAACATATGACTATTCCTACCAATCGAGGTAAGATGGCACACACTCTTTTAATAAAAAATAGTAATAATTAATACGCAAACCTTTTCTACATGCCTTTAATAAATGCTTGAAATGACAATTACGTTTATATTAAATATGTATCTAACTTACTTACTTCTGACATCGAAAAAAACAATTTCAGCTTTTCTTTCATTTTCCAGTTCTATCGATTGTGCGACAAAAGTTCCTTAAATATGTTGCCCAGTTTGTAGTACTACACCAACATTGCGTAAAAAAAATTATGAAGAAAAAGCTTCAGACAAAATCTAGGAAATTTTTGTCAAGAAAATTTCCTTGGCAGCACAGCTTGCGTGGTTTCCTGCTAATGTCAGTCTTCAGAGCAAGTATTCCAAAGACTTCATCTAACAAAAAAACTTCAAATCCTCAAAAGTCCAATTTTTTAAGATTAATTTACCAGTATATATATATTTTAATATATCAGTCCTAAATCAATGGGGACGTCTTCGTCTTGACTTGTAAACTGTAATATTAATTGAGAAGACAATTAAGGTAAACAATCCTGAACATGTATATGACAGGTAACCACCGGTTGTATGAAATATGCAGGTTTCGGCAGGCTTGACCGTATCCAACGATGTTCCGTACTTAATCCATCGCTAATATAGTAACTTCCTCCGAGCACTGCAGGAGTGCAAGTTAAAAACGTCTCTCTTTTGGCGAGAAAGGTATCTAATTAGGAATGACCATTTTAAATTGCTCTATCATATATTGAAATACACACTACTAACCAAAAGGCTCCACACACAGAGAAAACATCAACCTTCATTGTTGCATAAATACTAACATCTATATAAATATTACTTTGCATATACAATAATCTAAAGTACTGATTTAGGATTTTGAAATGGCAGGAGGGGTGTAATAGTCGTTAAAGCCTATGGTTCTCCATCTCAAGGGCGGATGTTGGCAAAATAACATTGAACACATTAAGACCTGGAAAAGGAATTCTGTTAAACCCAGGTTTTTAAACCACGACAATGTGAACTTACTGGAAAATTACGAAACTAATCAGTGAAGTGGATGTTTACGAGAGGAAATCCTGTGACCAATAGGGAAAAAAAAATTGTACGTCAATTAATAATTATCTCTGGGATATTCAACTTGCATCAAGCTGGAGGGTAACGCACCTGTCAATCGTGTTGGACCATGCAACCCTGGAGTCGCCAGCCGTGTGTCAATGGTCAAATATGCACATAAGTGTACCACTATACACACTCTCTGCATCACCTAATTGGTGCACCAAACCGTTCATTCGGTTACTACTAAGATGAGAGAGTTGACAGTCCGTTGGTGGATTTTGGACGTTTCACCTTTTGATACACGTATTGGTTCATCGTACTGCTGTATGTTGTCAATTATCGAGTCTATGACACACCCCTCGAGCAGTCACTAAGACTCTTCAGATTGTTGTTCATTTTTAGACATTCTGCCCGGCCTAGACAGGCATTTCCGAGGGGGTCGTAGCGGAGTCCATCTTTCAACAGACCCGGTGCATAAACATAAATATAACAAACAAAATTATGATCTGCAGTATATGCATCCTAATGATCAACTAGTAATTAACAAAGTCTAACCTCAGGCTTAATTTACGAAAATGCACGAATGAATTATTTAAATTATTACACATATATTATGAATTATTAAAAATTTTACAATTTAATTAATGAATCATTTAAACCAGGACACCACTCTCGAAGTAAACTTTACATTAAAACAACAGAGCTAATCAACTAGGGGGGCAGTGCAATAATTAAAACAGCTTCCTCACATCTGAAAAATCCTTCGTCACTTGAAGGTGCTATTACAGCCGCTATAAAACCGAACATTTCTATTGCACTTAGCACGCTGCGTTATGGCAATCGGTGACATGTGCAGTCCAATCACATGGTACACAAGTACATTCAGCCTAAAAAAGAAAGGGAAAGGGAGGACACACTAAACTATGGTAAAAGAATATTAACGGAAACAGTTACGGACAGAAAATGAATACTAAATCTGTTCTTAAAAAAAATAAAGCCTACAATGTCACGCTATGGAATGTACCAAATGTAAGGCCACCTCAAATATCATGCATAATGTACGTGTATGTAGTTTTTACTAGCCTATCCCCTAACTTATACATACTCAACTGTGTATCCTATATTTGAGGTAGTCTTACACAAAGCATATTACCCACACTATTCATTTTTATTTTCCTTCCTTAAGCAGTAAAAGCAACTGTCGATAACCACACAGCTCTCGTTTAGTTTTTGTGCACGCAGCTATATGACGATAGTACGGTAAGAGCATATCACAACATTGAAGTTAGGTATATTATTGTCCATCAAATTTGGGTACTTCATGTAAGACTAAGTCAAATATAGTGTATGCACACTATATGTAGATACTAGCCTACACCAAAACATATACACACGTGTATGTATCCTATAATTTTATGTGGTCTTTCATGAAGTATATACCCAATCAAATATGGCCAATTGGATGCATGTTTTGTGACAAAATCCAGAGCAAATAGGTTTTTCTGATAATCTGATGGATTATCCATCAAACTGGCAATAAAGGTTTGGCTTAAAACAATTTTAAATGTCCTACACATATATCTAGACAGAGTATACAAAATCTTAAGACAAATCGTTCTTGTTTGAAATCTACTGCAAGGGATATTACTTTGATGTTGCGACTAATATGTGATAAGCTTCACCTTGATAGACAAACATAACAATATAACAAGTAGGCAAAGAAGGGAGAAATACCCTAATGGGCACCCACCCTGTCAGAATATCTTTGATCTGCTACTGATAAGCAGCATTATCTGATAAAATTGGTTTTGAAGATGAAGATGCTCAATGGAGAAGAAACATTAACAAATCACAAACGCTACCCAAACTATACAAGTTTTATAAAAAAATAAAATATGGAGCTTGGGTAAAATGTCTGCTGCTTCTTAAAGTAGCTAGGTAACAACTCCCATCTCATTTGGCACAACAATCCCTTTCAAAATTAATGATTTTACATGTACTTCAATTATAAATCTTTTCAACGTTTCTTAGAATAAACATTTCGTGTTTGGAGGACTTTGTTTACCTCCTCGTTTGTTTGGTCAAAAATTTTCTCGAAAGAGCACTCTTACGAAGTATGTAATAGTTAAGCACTTTCAAAGTCTTGAAGAGTGAATACTGAAATTTCTAAGATTTCCAGGCCCTCTTCGAACCCCGCGAGGCCGGGGGGGGGGGGGGGGGGGGGGGGGGGGGGGGGGGGGGG